>SJYQ01005698.1:82350-107355 GCA_006410935.1 Redunca redunca | reverse complement strand
CTTCTTTGTGAATTGTACCTTTTATCATTAAAAATGTTCATCTTTAAAAAATAAAAAAAATAAAAAAAAAAAAAAAAAAAGAAATTTTGATATGTGTTGCCAAGCAATATAACCAAGTGAGAAAAATTCATAAAATAAGAGATAAAGACAGACTTATATTTGGTGTGTCTGCTTTTTCAGCCATTTTAATCCTTGGTGTCCAAGGAATAGCTCATTCAGTCAATCCACAAATATTTTTATTAGCATCTGCCACATACTGGCTTTCCTTTAAGTATTACACAAAATCTCGATCAAAGCTTTTTATCCATATCTCTAGTCTATAAGCCTAATTACCTAGTTTTTAAATTCTAAAACTTTCTCCTGTTTCTATAGTATAGAACCATAAGATTTTTATAGTTGAAAAGGAACTTAGATTGCATCATAAACTACTACTTCTCACTTTATTATAATTGATATAATACTTTGCCTCTGTAGAGTCTTTTATAAGTTACAGCATGCCTTCCTGAGACCCAGAGAGGACAAGAGACTCGCCGAGTCTATACTGTCTATGAGTAGCTGAACAAATACCTCCCGATAGGCATGCTGGTACTTTTTTTCCTGCTATACTAAAAATTTTCTGCTTAAATTTCATTAGTTGTGGTTGACTGGAAAGACTTTAACCTAAAAGACTTTCACCTAAAAGTCCTACTTTAAATCCTGAGCCTGTTTCTCTCTCTCGACTCCATTGCTCGCTGTCCCTCTTCTCCTCCCTCACTGGCTCTAACCCAGAGCTACAAATGACTAAGACAGGCTTTTCTCTTTGGCACTGACATCCTCGTATGTTGCCATTCCTTAACCATTGTTCAGCTAGGCTCTCCTAATTTAGAGCCTTTAATCTCATTTGATAACATCATCTCTTCATTATTCTAAATAACTTGTCATGACATCTTCATCCATCTCCAGTTATTTACACGTTTTAGGTGTCTCAGTTCAGTTCAGTCACTCAGTTGTGTCCGACTCTTTGCGACCCCATGAATAGCAGCACGCCATGCCTCCCTGTCCATCACCATCTCCCGGAGTGCACTTAAACTCACGTCCATCCAGTCGGTGATGCCACCCAGCCATCTCATCCTCTGTCGTCCCCTTCTCCTCCTGCCCCCAATCCCTCTTAGCATCAGAGTCAACTCTTTGCATGTGGTGGCCAAAGTACTGGTGTTTCAGCTTTAGCATCATTCCTTCCAAAGAAATCCCAGGGTTGATCTCCTTCAGAATGGACTGGTTGGATCTCCTTGCAGTCTAAGGGGCTCTCAAGAGTCTTCTCCAACACCACAGTTCAAAAGCATCAATTCTTCGGCACTCAGCTTTCTTTCTAGTCCAAATCTCACATCCATACATGACCACTGGAAAAACGATAGCCTTGACTAGAAAGACTTTTGTTGGCAAAGTAATGTCTCTGCTTTTTAATATGCTATCTAGGTTGGTCATAACTTTCCTTGGTACTCAATAATGAACAAAGAATAGGGGCCCCGGGAATGACAATTCTACTGTTGTATTGAATGACTTGCAAGTTTTCTCCTACTTCTTAGCTCAATAGAATATGTTCCCAAGTGATATAGCCCCTAAGGGCATTCTGTTTCTGTCTTCACTTGTATGTTCATCACATCCCTAGTGTCTGAGTTCCCTTAGAAAATATTGGAGGATCAGACCTTATCAAAAGTGCTTGCAACAACCTATGTAACTGAATCACATACACCTGAAACTAACAAAACATGGTAAAAGAACTATACGTCAATTTTTAAAAAAATTGTTTTTAAAATAGAGATTATGAGTCTTCCTCATAAACACTCTCTTGGGTGAGAAAAAAGAAGGGAGCCAGGTCAGTGCAATTGCTAAGAATTTCATATTTAACTCTCTCAACATGAAGTGTTTGGGTAATATCTATTGCTGTTTAACAAACAACACCAAAACAGAGTAGCTTAAAAAAATGTATTATTATCTCTCATGGCCCTGTAGATTGACTGAGCTCATTTAGGTGATGTTGGGTTCTCCCCGGTGATTGCCGTCAGTTGCAGTCAGTCATCTTAAGGCTCCCCTCAACTGGATGTCCAGCATGGCTTCTTTAGTCACATGTCTGGCTTATCAGCTGAGAAGCCTGAAATAGCTAGGGGCTTACTAGGCATTTTTCTTTCTCTACACAGGTTCTTCAGGTGACAGCTTGAGCTTCCTCAAAGTAAAGCAATCTTAGGGTAGTCAGACTTCTTATGTGACAGCAGTCTTCTCCTAGAGCCGGTATTCTAGGAGACACAAGTGGGAGCTACAAGGCTCTCTTTGACTTCAAATGGAAGGGGCTACACAAAGATGTGAATACTGGAGTATTCACATCTGCAGTTCATTGCAGGGGGGCTGGGTGGGGGCTCTTTGGTAACCAGCTACTACATGAAGGGAAGTGGGATCTGTAACTAAAAGTCAGTTTTGCTGTTAGTCCATCTAGTTGGCAGGACTCCATTTTTTAAAACAAATATAATTACCTAAAATACAGCCCTCATTTTTTGGTTAAGCATAGCAGACCCAGAGTTCCTCTTAATTAAACAAAAGAGGAAAAAAATACTTTGAACTTAGATGACTTGTATCTTTCTAAACTGTATTTAACCTTCCACTTATTGGAGCATGTGATAATCGCTCAGACTTTGTTCTGTCAATGGCTGGAGGCAGACTTGCCACCATCCTAGAGCTAACAAGCCAAAACAGGTGAGTCCATCTTGTATGATTCACCTTGGTAGGAGCAATTATTACCCCACTCTGGGATGGTAGACTACCCGCTCCCTTGCACAACAGACAGGCTCACCCACAGCCTGAAGCATACCTTGTATCCTTTCAGAAATGGTGCATTGAACATGTGCGGAGAGACAGGCAAACGCTTTTCTTTCCAATGAGAGAGACATTTTGTGAAGTCTTTGGCAGCATGCTGGCTGGCAAAGTCATCTGGCTGGCACACTTCTCCCGCATCGAGTTATGGCACTGCCACCTCTACTCTGTGGAGAGTTTCGAAATTTCAATTTGCACACCCTGTAAGATGTGAGTCACTCGGCTTGCAAAGGAGGAGGAGGAGGAGGCAGCCATCTGCTAGTCATGAGCAGATGACAAATACTCTGAACTGCGAATTTCCATCCTCATTTCACAATATTTAAGTAAACACATTTTGTAACCATTTTTTTTTTCAGAGTTCCTTAGTGCTTAAAATGGAATTCTTTTTGGTAAACAATATATAAAAACCACCTTCTCTCCTCTAAACAATTATATTACCAAAGTGAGAATGAAGGCAACCATGGCAAAATTCTGTCTGTTGAAGGACCAGAGCACAAAGAATACATATCTGAATCGAATGATTAAGTCTCCTATCATTTCAGACCCACTGGGCTGTTCCAAGTCTGTGAGCTCCATCAAACACAGCTCCATGGTGACCTCTACTGTCTGACTGCAAGAAGCCCGTCAAAGACAAAGTTTCCAGGTAGCATCCTCTACCATTTCTGCATAGTGTGTTATGGGGAGGAAGGAAATTGAAAAAGGAAAAGAGAGGTGCTCTCCTCTTAAATTGTAAGAGACAGCTTACACCCATAAAATAACCGGGAACTGATACAAGATCTAATTTTGTGTTAGCCTCAAGCTGTGCAACATGGCTCAAAGTGGGACTTCATTTCTTCCCCACCTTTATCTGAAGAAACTAAAGATATCAGGGGAAAAACTAGTAAAAATGAAAATAGAAAGTGCAGATTCAGGAGAAAAGTGAATGCAAATGTGCGAGACCTAAAGGTCAATGTCTACAGGAGTTTCAAATTTGGCTCTGAGCGACCAAAAAGCTAGAAGAAAAAAAAAGTATGATGAATGATCGCCTAGAGCTTACTATCATGATGAAGAAAGACTATCACGTCTCAAGCAGAATCATTATTCTTGGCATTCAGTTCTGAATGAAATTCCCATGGGGATTTTGTGGCATATCCCAGGTGGTACAAGGGCTGGTATGCTCCTTACAATTTGTACTGCTGCTGCAGGAGCAGACTTAGTAGGGTTGTTTCTTTTAAATTTTGTGAGGAAAAAAAAAAGGGTGTGCCATTAAGAAAATGAAATACATCCTGCTGACAAGCAGAGAAAGTGAGAAACGGACCTGCTGGCAGCCAGGTCTCAACTCCTATAAACAGAGCTGGGACGAGGTCACCCCATGATTGTATTTGGAACAAGATAAGATAAAACCACTGGGTAATCACAAAAAGTGACTAAACATCCTTCTTCTCTGACTAACACGAGTGACTGCTGTTCTTTGCCAAGTGACAATTCCAGCCTCGTTTATCTTATATGAAAACTATATTTTCAAGGATTATTTCTAGAGTTCTTTTTGTCCTGTATGAAAACCGTTGAGATGCCAAAACGGTGAATCGTCCCTGCTGTTGAAAATGTTCAATCCAGAATGACCCTTTCTTCCCTGATTTCTCTTGGAAATCACTTGGAGTAAACCCAAATTTATTCAGAGGTCCCTGGCCACTCCCCTTTCCAAGACATCCCGCAGTTCCTCTGGTACATGTTCTTTTTTGCTGCAACGAGCTCAGCAATGACTAGTTTGTTCCTGGAGGTCTTTGGTTGGTGGGATTTATGAGCATTAACCAACTACACAGTGAAAGTGATTCTAATAGGGCCTGACCGAATATAATCTATTTCTGTTCTCTGTCCTGTGTAAGGACTGAGTACTGAGTGTCTAATGGAGGAGAGGAGTGGTGTTTCCCTTACACAACATCCTCTAAATGTTCCTTTGCTGGTCTTGGCTTTCAGTATTAGATCACTTGCACATAATTGAACATCAGATTCTCTCTAGAGCTCAGGGAGAATGAGCTGGTATTCCATTCTTGGTTGAGAGCAGATCCTTATTCTTTGGGTAATCCCTGATGAATCGCTGACCAATGAGGCATTTTCCCATTTTAGCAGATACTGTCATTTTTTTGCCCAGGAGTCCTCTTATTCCTTCTACTTTTCCTGTGAATTCCTCTCCCAGCCTCACTACCCTTTGGTTTCTAACTGCCCTTACCAAACCTGCAGCCACCCTTCAGACACAGAGAACAGGAAATGCCTAGGAGTTTACCTTGCTGCCATCCTCTAACCCAAGGCCCTTGACAAAAGACTGGCTGGAACAGGAAAGCCCAACTCCCTTCAAGTTGCATCAACTCTTTGGTATAATTTGCTTTCCAGAGCTCCCTGCAGCTGAGCCAAGACTGGGCTCTGTCTTGCTTAGTTTTCTCCCATCCTTCTCTTGCATCCCCACTGCCTTACTGGTCTCGCTGGGCTTACTTCTTAATAAATCACAAGCACAGTATCCTCATCTCAGGCTCTGCTTCTGTAAGACTCATTTGACACTCATCTAGCTCTCACTAAATCTTTACAAAATAGAAATCATATTATAATTCTTCAGGTGAAGAAAGAAAGGATTGAGACTAGCCCAAGGTTAAACAGCAGGTTAAAAGTAGGCTAGACCTAAAATTCTCATCTCTGCAATCTGCCAAGTTAGTTCTTTCTGTTACTATTTCTCATTGCTTCTCCTTTGGAGCCCTGTATCTGGCTTTATATCCTGTTTGTGGACACAGGTTCTATTGTCCTGTGTCCCATGCATGGGCTTCCCATGCAACAGAACCTGCCTGCTAATGCAGGAGATGTAAAAGATGCAGGTTTGATTCCTGGGTTGGGAAGATCCCCTGGAGGAGGGCATGGCAACCCACTCCAGTATTCTTGCCTGGAGAATCCCATGGACAGAGGAGCCTGGTGGGCTACAGTCCACAGGGTCGCAGAGTCAGACATGACCGAAGTAATTTAGGATGCACATACATGAGTAGAGGAAAGGTTTTGTTGCATGGTGCAGAAAGCAAAGACCCAAATGTCTTCTGACAAGGGTCTGATGTATAATTGAATGTTTCTGATGTCTTCTGGGGCAGTTTTCCTGTCCACTGTATGTATGTAGATATTTCTCTTCCCTGACTTCTGGACAGATCACTCCCTGCTGTTTATGGTTGATATTCCTCCCTCCCCGATATGTGCCACCTCTCCCAGCCTTAATGAAACAAATATTAAGTTACAGTTCTAGGAGAATGCATGATTTTCATCGATTCCATCAAACAGAAAGGTCACTACTGAGTCCTGGGTGTACCTTTCCACCTGTCACCCAGAAAAATGACAGTCATCATATCATGGAGATATCTTTTCAAATCAACGTTTGCATATGCAAAGAATACTCCTTGCTACTCCAAGGGGCTTCCCAGGTGGCACTAGTGGTAAAGCACCTGCCTGCCAGTGCAGGAGACATAACAGACTCAGGACACAGTTTCAGTCCCTGGATGGAGAAGATCCCTTGGAGGAGGACATGGCAACCCACTCCAGTATTCTTGTCTGGAGAATCCCATGGATAAAAGAGCCTGGTGGGCTACAGTCCATGGGGTCACAGTCACATGACTGAAGCCATTTAGCAGGCATGGCTGCACACACTGCTGAGGTGGCTCTTCATCCTGGACTTCCTCACAGAAAGTACTGAAGGGAAGGAGTGATAGCTGGTAGCATCGACATCCCACATTCCATTGCCACATCACCCAGGAGGGCCAGTTGCTGAAGGAAGGTGGGAGGCAGTAAAGTTCACAGAATCTCAGGGTTAAAAGAAACTTTAAAGCACAACTATGTCTTATCACATGTCCCCTCAGCAGCAAACGAGTCATGGGGTTGTGTGGCTATAATCAAATGTTTTTCATTGCCAGGAAGCTTTACCAGGAGATTTTCCTCCCCCTGTGCTAAGAAGTCCCCTTTGCTAACAGCTGGGTCAAGTCTGATGAAGCAGGAAAGTAAGAGAACACAGTGTGTGTGTGTGTGTGTGTGTGTGTGTGTGTGTGTGTGTGTTCATACATACCAGGACGGGATGGGTTGGAAAATGTAAATGTGAGTGTGATGCATTTCTGCCTTCCTGAGCCTTAATCTGAAGCACCACACTTCACTGCCTCTTCAGGATTTTCATCAAAAGAGCTTATGTCTTTATATAAGAATTCAGGGTTGGTCTTATGGGGGGAGGGGCAAAAGAATGAGCATTCTGGATAGTGGAATTTTAGAGCCATCATGATCTGCACTGGAGAAAGAAATGACAACCCAGTCCAGTATTCTTGCCTGGGAAATCCCGTGGACAGAGGACCATGGCAAGCTATAGTCCACGGGGTCACAGAGTCGACACGACTTTATGACTAAACAAACAAGTTCAGTTCAGTCGTTCAGTCATGTCCAGCTCTTTGCAACCCTGTGGGACTGCAGCACGCCAGCCCCACCCCTTTCATCACCAACTCCCGGAGTCCACTCAAACTCATGTCCATTGAGTCGGTGATGCCATCCAACCATCTCATCCTCTGTTGTCCCCTTCTCCTCCTGCCTTCAATCTTTCCCAGCATCAGGGTCTTTTCAAATGAGTCAGCTCTTCGCATCAGGTGGCCAAAGTATTGGAGTTTCAGCTTCAACATCAGTCCTTCCAATGAACATTCAGGACTGATCTCCTTTAGGATGGACTGGTTGGATCTTGTTGCTGTCCAAGGGACTCTCAAGAGTCTTCTCCAACACCACAGTTCAAAAGCATCAATTCTCTGATGCTTAGCTTTCTTTATAGTCCAACTCTCACATCCATACATGACCACTGGAAAAACCATAGCCTTGACTAGATGGACCTTAGTTGGCAAAGTAATGTCTCTGCTTTTTAATATGCTGTCTAGGTTGGTCATAACTTTTCTCCCAAGAAGTAAGCATCTTTTAATTTCATGGCTGCAGTCACCATCTGCAGTGATTCTGGAGCCCCCAAAAATAGTCTGCCACTGCTTCCACTGTTTCCCCATCTATTTCCCATGAAGTGATGGGACCAGATGCCATGATCTTATTTGTTGTCTGAATGTTGAGCTTTAAGCCAACTTTTTCACTCTCCTCTTTCATTTTCATCAAGAGGCTCTTTAGTTCTTCTTCACTTTCTGCCATAAATGTGGTGTCATCTGCATATCTGAGGTTATTGATATTTCTCCCAGCAATCTTGATTCCAGCTTGTGCTTCCTCCAGGCCAGAGTTTCTCCTGATGTACTCTGCATACAAGGTAAATAAGCAGGGTGACAATATACAGCCTTGATGTACTCCTTTTCCTATTTGGAACCAGTCTGTTGTTCAATGTCCAGTTCTAACTGTTGCTTCCTGACCTGCATATAGGTTTCTCAAGAGGCAAGTCAGGTGGTCTAGTATTCCTATCTCTTTCAGAATTTTCCACAGTTTATTGTGATCCACGCAGTCAAAGGCCTTGGCATACTCAATAAAGCAGAAAGAGATGTTTTTCTGGAACTCTCTTGCTTTCTTGATGATCCAGTGGATGTTGGCAATTTGATCTCTGGTTCCTCTGCCTTTTCTGAAACCAGCTTGACCATCTGGAAGTCCACAGTTCACATATTGTTGAATCCTGGCTTGGAGAATTTTGAGCATTACTTTACTAGCATGTGAGATGAGTGCAATTGTGTAGTAGTTTGAGCATTCTTTGACATTCCCTTTCTTAGGGATTGGAATGAAAAGTGATCTTTTCCAGTCCTGTGGCCACTGCTGAGTTTTCCAAATTTGCTGGCATATTGAGTGCAGCACTTTCACAACATCATCTTTCAGGATTTGAAATAGCTCAACTGGAATTCCATCACCTCCACTAGCTTTGTTCTTAGTGATGATTTCTAAGGCCCACTTGACTTCACATTCCAGGATGTCTGGCTCTAGGTGAGTGATCACACCATTGTGATTATCTGGGTCATGAAGATCTTTTTTGTACAGTTCTTCTGTGTAGTCTTGCTACCTCTTCTTAATATCTTCTGCTTCTGTTAGGTCCATATCATTTCTGTCCTTTATTGAGCCCATCTTTGCATGAAATGTTTCCTTGGTATCTCTAATTTTCTTGAAGAGATCTCTAGTCTTTCCCATTCTATTGTTTTCCTCTATTTCTTGCACTGATCACTGAGGAAGGCTTTCTTAACTCTCCTTGCTGTTCTAACAAACAAACAAACAAAAAATGGTCTGCATGCCAGTGCCTGAAATCTCATCATAAGCTTCAATATTTCAGGTTAGGGTTTTGCTTCTAGGAAGTTCTGATTAATATGAAGGAGGCAACATACAAACCCCAAATCATTGTCACCTCAGAACCCCACAAGAATTTGTTTACCAGGTCAGCAAACACAAAGCCAGATCTAAAGAAACAATAGTTACTTGAGGCTAGGGGTAGAAGGAGATTTGTATTGGGGTAAGATCCTGGTCAGAAAGTGGAGAAAAGGGACAGCATGAGAGGTTAAGAGCTAGACAGAGGGCAGAGGGCAATCACATTAGCCTTGTTATATGGTGGAATCCTTATAGTGCCTCCTCTCCAGACAGCAGCTATATAGCTGTGGTGTGCGTGTGTGTCCAGTGGCTCAGTCATGTCTGACTCTTTGAGACCCCCTGGACTGTAGCCCACCAGGCTCCTCTGTCCATGGAATTTTTCAGGAATACTGAAGTGGGTTGCCACTTCCTCCTCCAGGCGATCTTCCAGACCCAGGGACTGAACCCGCCTGTCTGAGTCTCCTGCACTGGGAGACGGGGTTCTCTACCACTATGCCACCTGGGAAGCCCATATACAAGTGAAAAGTTTAAGGAAGTAGAGGAGTAAACAGGAGAGGAAGAAGCAGTCTGCAGAAGCTTACTTGTTCATAGACCTTTGAATCATGTGGAGGAATTCCTTGGTGGTCCAGTGGTTAAGAATCTGCCTGCTAATGCAGGAGACACAGGTTCAGGTTTGATCCCTGTTCCAGGAAGACCCCACATGCCGTGGAGCAACTAAGCCACAACTACTGCACCCTTCTCCTGCAGCTACTGAAGCCCACACTCTAGAGCCCGTGCTCTGCAGCAAGAGAAGCCTCTGCAGTGAGAAGCCCGTGTACCCCACCGTGTCCCTGCTTGCTGCAACTAGAGAAAGCCCCCGTGCAGCAACAAAGACCCGGCATAGACAAAAATAACAAATACATAAAAAAAAAGAATCATGTGGAGAAAATGAGTCTTTGCTAATGTAGATAGCAAGGGATTTAAGAATTTGGGTTATGTGACACAGGATCAGGGAGCCCAAGCACAGGGAGTGTGTGTATGTGTGTGTGTGCTTTTGTGCAAGTGCAGACGTGGTTTAAAGAAGACTACAAACCTGTAAAAAAAAAAAAATTCCATCAGGACTGGTTGAATCTTTGTAGATTTGACCTAGTCCTTCTCTCTGGCCTCATTTTCCATACTCTTAACATGGAGATTATACCTGTCTCATCAACCCCAAATTAAATTGAATAACTCACATGGAGGCTTGAAACATACTAACGTTTTCATAAATAAATTCAATGCAGCAGTACCAGGAACTCCCTGAAATTAAGGGACTAATTGGCAAAATGAAAAGAAACTCCAAAGGATTAAAACCAATTTAATTCAATGGCAACAGGTAGCAATGTGAACAACAATATTTACTGAACACTTACATTATGCCTGGCATTTTGTTAAGTGCTGTACAAACATCACCCTATTTACTAGTCACAACAAACCAATGAGCTAAAGACTAGTATAATCCCCACGTTAAATATTAAGAATTGGAACCACAGAGAGATTAAGGAACGTGGCCAATACCTCACAGCTAACAGGTAGCAGAATCAGGATTTGAACTGACACTTACAGAGCAGGAACTGTTTCTTTACAAATTTGCAAGTATTATAGGTATAAACCACTAGCTAATAACAACAATAAAAACAATTGTTATTCTTACATGGTATTATATAGCGCTAGGTGTTTCGTTCATTTCCTTAGTAACATGCTAGCAAAGAGCTTAGTAAAGCAAGGCCCACAAATCTAGGGTGTATGTGGGAGTGTGTATCTTACTTACTGAGCTTACTAAGGGTGTGACCTTGGGCAAGCTAAGTAACCTGTGTTTCAATTTCCTGATCTGTAAAATAATAAGATAATCTTGGTACCTATTTCCTACGGTTATAATGTATTAAGTTAATATTTGCAAAGCCCTCAAGATAGGGCCTGGAATGTAGTCAATGCTATGAGTTTTTGTTAAACAAAGAAATGCTCAAAACATAATTGAGAGTGACATGTATGGTCAGCTCATATCTAACGTCACTTTCTACGTTCTCTAAGAAGGAGTGGACGTGGAAGCTGATTACAGGCAGCCCTGTAGGCCATGGGTTGGCTAGAAAATCAGCTTCACCGTGCTCACCTTTCCTCTCCCCACAGACTGGGCAGTGGCCTCTTCTCATTTGTTTCCTTCAGGGCCATGTACCAGAGACAGCTGCCCTGCTCTCTCCTGTTCTCCAAACTGTACAAAATCAGCCACTGTCAGCTCAACTTTTGTCTCAGGGGCTGACTGTCCCCTGTTCTGAATTGGGAGCTGTAACAAGCCCCATTTATCAGTCCCCTTGGGAATAAACCCAGGGCAGACAGGACGGGTAGCAGAGTGGGTGTGTTGAAAATGACTGTGGTAGTGTCTTCAATCAGTTAGGGCTCAGGAAAGGGTGAAAGAAAATGAAACCACAATGGATGCTACCACCAGACAGGGGCAACTGAGCAATTAGCAGGGAGATAAGAAAACAGGGAAGACAAGGAGGGGCCAGAGGAAAACCAGTCCCAAATGTTTCCCAGCCCCCCTTCCACACATGCATATGCATTGCTCCTTCATACAGTGGTCTCTGTTAAGTCACCCGGAACAGACGAAACACCCAGATTCCTTGGAGAATCATCAGTTGAGGCCATGTCTATGTCAGAACTTGCCAAGAATATTCCTACAAAGTGCAGCTCTCAAAAGCCTCTTCCAGTTTAAGTTCCCCAACATACCCACTTGGACCATAAAGAAAGTTGAATGTTGAAGAATTGATGCTTTTGAATTGTGGTGCTGGAGAAGACTTTTGAGAGTCACTTGGACAGCAAGGAGATCAAGCCAGTCAATCCTGAAGGAAATCCACCTTGAATATTCACTGGAAGGACTGATGCTGAAGCTGAAGCTGAAGCCCCAATATTTTGGCCACCTGATGTGAAGCACCAACTCACTGGAAAAGACCCTGATGCTGGGAAAGATTGAAAGCAAGAGGAGAAGGGGATGACAGAGGATGAGATGATTGGATGGCATCATCGACTCAATGGACATGAGTTTGAGAAAACTCCAAGAGATGGTGAAGGACAGGGAAACCTAGTGTGCAGCAGTCCATGGGGTCACAAAGAGTCGGACACAACTTAGCAACTGAACAACAACAACATACCCACTGTGGAGGTAATGGAAGGGAAAGTAAAGACTCAGACAAAATAGTCTTTACAAGAAAATTTTAGCCCCCACTCATACACACACCCTGTCATCACCAAAACTCAACTGAAAGCATAGATGGGAGCCCTTCAAAAGATGCTTCTCCAGGCAGTTCCCTGGTGGTCCAGTGGTTAGGACTCGGCAGTGATGCCAAGCCTGGGTTCGATCAATCCCTGGCCAGGGAACTAAGATGCTGCAAGCTGTGCAACCAAAAAAAAAAAAAAAGATGCTTTTTACTCTTATGTGGGTTTTGTTATTTTAAAGCATCCAGCATTTTTTATCTCAAAGGACAGTTGTTCAGTTGCTAAGTCATGTCTGACTCTTTGAGACCCCATGGACTCTTTGAGACCCCATGCCAGGCTTCCTTGTCTTCACCATCCTTCAGAGTTTGCTCAAACTCATGTCCATTGAGTCGGTGATGCTATGCAACCATCTCATCCTCTGTCATCTCCTTCTCTTGCATTCAATATTTCCCAGCATTAGGGTCTTTTCCAATGAGTCAGTTCTTTGCATCAGATGGGCAAAATACTGGAACTTCAGCTTTAGCAACCGTCCTTCCAATGAATATTCAGGGTTGATTTCCTTTAGGATTAACTGATTTGATCTCCTTGCTGTCCAAGGGACTCTCAAGAGTTTTCTCCAGCACCAGTTTGAAAGCATCAGTTCTTTGGTGCTCAGTCTTCTTTATGGTCCAACTCTCACATCCATACACGACTACTGGAAAAACCATAGCTTCAACTATATGGACTTTGATTGGCAAAGTGATGCCTCTGCTTTTTAATACACTGTCTAAGTATGTCACATCTTTCTTTCCAAGGAATGGGCATCTTTTAATTTTGTAGAAATTGACAACTAATCTAGTCCAGTGTTCATTAAACATTTATGGAATGATGGGAATTCCCTATTGGTCCAGTGGTTAGGACTCAGCAGTGATGCCAGGGCCGAGTTCAGTACTGGATCGTGGAACTGAAATCCCACTTGGTCAAAGAAACAGAAATAAAACATGCTTCTCCAGCTGCTCATCATCACTGCTGCCCCTTCAGATGAGCTCTGCTGCTGCTAAGTTGCTTCAGTCGCGTCCGACTCTGTGCGACCCCATAGACGGCAGCCACCAGGCTCCCCCGTCCCTGGGATTCTCCAGACAAGAACACTGGAGTGGGTTGCCATTTCCTTCTCCAATGCATGAAAGTGAAAAGTGAAAGTGAAGTCGCTCAGTCATGTCTGACTCAGCGACCCCATGGACCGCAGCCTACCAGGCTCCTCCATCCATGGGATTTTCCAGGCAAGAGTACTGGAGTGGGTTGCCATTGCCTTCTCCTCAGATGAGCTCTAGTGAATGGAGCTTCCATCTCCCCTCTCAGAACTCCCTCCTTGAGCTTTATACCCCACAGTTCAAGGGGAAACTTCTTGCTGCCCAGGGACTGCCTTCCACGTTGGAACTGCTTTCGCTGAACTGTTGTGGTTCTGTGTCAGAACTTTCTATTAGACCCAGTCTCAGGGAGGTGCTCTGATCCATTCTACTTTTTCCCATCCTATCTCAACCAGTCCCTTCTTGCTTCATAAGATGATGGCTAATTACTAAATGGAACAATTCAGGGAAAATCTGATATGACCTGTTGGGTTTCCCTTCCAGATGCCCTGCATGGAAAGCTGAGGCCTCTAGAGATACCATCCCTTTATCTCAAGGGATAGCTCAAAGGACAACTGGAACAGATTTCTGCAATCCATGTCCTATTGCTGGTGCCCAAGTTTCCGTCTCTATTCACATGCAGACCCCTGTTTGTTTTCTCAGAACAGGGATTAGGTTCAGCTTTGGTAACTTTTCTGATTTGTTCTCCTCTGGTTTCTCCTAAGGCCGGGCTTATAGAGGGTATCTTCCTTATTGATACTAGAGTGAATAGCATGAATTGGCTTCTTTGTTGTTTGCCTTTCATATAAAGATAGCCGTTACATTCCATACTGTCAGAGAATGAACTGGGTATGCTTTTTACTTCAGCTATTGTATCTGATGGTAATAGAATCCAATGGTTCTTTCCATCCTACTCAACTCTGAATCTTGTCTCGAACACTACCTGAGTGACTTCACTTCTATAAACTACATTTTCCTCATCCATTAAATGGGAATCTGAAATATCTGTATGATTGGATGAGTGAGGATTAAATAGCTTACCTGCTACACAGTTCAGTTCAGTCGCTCAGTCGTGTCCGATCTTTGTGACCCCATGAACTGCAGCACTCCAGGCCTCCCTGTCCATCATCAACTCCCGGAGTCCACCTAAACTCATGTCCATTGAGTCGGTGATGCCATCCAACCATCTCATCCTCTGTTGTCCCCTTCTCCTCCTGCCCTCAATCTTTCCCAGCATCAGGGTCTTTTCAAATGAGTCAGCTCTCTGCATCAGGTGGCCAAAGTATTGGAGTTGCAGCTTCAACATTAGTCCTTCCAATGAACACCCAGGACTAATCTCCTTTAGGATGGACTGCTACACAGTAGTTGTTCAATAAATAAGTTTCATATCCTCAACCTTTCATGTCATGCTTGTTGACATTCTATAATGCTTGATACATAAGGAATCTAGCAATGATTATGAAGGTTTGTTAGAAACTCACCAAAGTCATACCATGTGAGCAGTACAACACCTTGCTCCTAACAGAGAATGTGTCTACATTGACTCAAGAACATGACTACTGTTCCCCAGTGAGGCCATTGTCCAGAGCCAGAGACTGGAACCAGAGTATTTCTCTGCTCTGATTTCCAGGGAAAGTGAACAACATCAGGACTAATTAGTTGGAGCCAAGGAAAAGGTCCTTGGGATCCACCTGCACAAGTCATCTTGCAAAGAAATACCTGTTTCTGTAATATCTTCTGCTTTATAAATGCCCTTTCAAATACTTATCATTTGACTGAGGAAAACCTTTCAGCTTTCGATATTTTTTCTTCAGGCTTCTGACCTCTCGCCTACTTTGAACGATTCACTCAGGCTATTCATTGCCTAGGAATGTTGGCTTTGGCAAAGAACCGCAAGTCTCTTAAAATAAACACAACTGGGCTTTCATCTTACAGCAATCACTGCTGGCTGCATATTTCACACACTGTACAGCAGGATATGTTAAATTAAAATCATAATCTCCCAAGTGAAATCCAGGCCCTGGTTAAGCCACGCGAGAATTACTCATGCATTTACTTCCAGTGAAATGTGTGAGTAAGAGCTTCAGCCATTAAGTCTCCCAGGTAATGTTCTCATCCCCTTAGAATTACCCTAACCCACAGTAGATTAAACTCATCCAGAAGACTGTCATTTGGAAAGAAAGAAGTCAATGCCAACCCTTTTTAAAATATGTAGGTCCTGGAAAGGTGAGTTTGAATTACCTTGTCAGCACATCTTACCTTTTAAGCACATCTCAAATTTTAACTTAAATCTTGCTAAGTCAATATACCCAATCCATATGGATTAACAATATCTTCAGCATTATGTTCCATATTTTGAGTAGTTCAAAGAAGTGTATGACACTTAGCCTTCAGGAGCTTAAAATCTTCTGGAATATCAAATATGCAAAAAATAGTAGTAGAGGCCAGGGGCAGAGGGTAGTAAAGTGGAGGAAGCAAAGGCCTTTCTCAGAGTGAGGTCTGGGGCCTTACTTCCTCCAGAGGTATGATTGCAGGGTAAACCCTTAACTTATATAGTGTTTCAGATTCCTTACCTATAAAATGAGGGATATTATATGAACCTCATTGATCTCACAGAGTAGTTGCAATGATTAAAGAAGATAAAACTGAAGCATACAATTCCACTTATGACTTGTGATAAAACAAGTAGAACAACTTAAGAAATAAGTCTGAAAAGTTTATTTGTCTTCAAGGGTTGCCTTTAAATGGTAGTAAACATATAAGCCATCAGGCTATAAACTTCTTGAGAACCAAAATCATTCCTTTTTTATTTTAAATGTAGTTTATACTTTGCTTAGTGTCAGGTACATAGTAAGTACTTAATATATTTCTGTTGAATGAATGAATTCTCAAGTACAGTTAGATTAAATTTATTTAAATTAAATTTAACAAGAGTAACAAGAGGTCCTACCTTTCAGGTCTCCCAAAGTTTCTTCTCATTTATATTACTTAGAGAATTAAAAAGAGGTAAAATTCTGATGCCTCTACCTTTGTCCTGCCAGCTTTCTTGAAATATTACTAACAGGATATTCCTGGGTACCATTAAAATGGGCTTTTCTGAGTCTATCCAGAACATAGTTACAGAAAAGAGTTTTCTTTAACCCAAAAAATCTCCAGTAGGCATAGATTTATGAAAGCCCCTTTGTGCTTCAGTTTAGCATATTGGGTAAAACAAGACTGAAAATGCATCAGACTTCAAGCTGCTGAAGGTATGCATCCCACAGTATACAGCCTAGATGAGAAAGTAGTCTCAGTCTACAAAGATGTTCACCCCCCAGCTCATGGGCCCAGCTCATGCGCCCATGTGTAGGCACTCTGTAGAGAGACAGGCATTTGCCCATCATGCATGAGATTCACTGTCTTGCTTAAGAAAACAACATCAAAATATTTATAGGGTTAAAACTGCTATTCCTTCCCCTAAGTGGAATGTGCTTTTACTTCCTCTGGGCTATTAAAAAGGGAAACAGATATACACTGTTTAGGAAATGACAGACTTTAAAGAAACAGGAAACATAAAATACCTTAGAACTGAATGATTTTCCCAAAAGGAAGCATTACCTTCATCAAATGAAACACAAAGCAAAAAGACCTTTCCCCACTGACTGGCAAGCTCAAATGTAGGTTCCCCTGGGGTAACATCACATTATGATCATCTTGTCAGATGAGAGAGTTCACAGCACGAATTGATATTGGTGAGGCACACTCTAGTAGGAGCAGAGGTTCAGAGACCCAGGTTTATCTCCCCCACTTCCCTACTTATGTGTATCTTGCACCTGTCTCTATACATACTGAGTTGCTATTGCTCTTGCTTATTGGATTTTGGGACTTATGTCCCTGTGTGTGTGTTTGTGTGTTTCTCATTTTTGCAATAAAGCTATGAGATCAGAGGCTTTGTTATCTTTCCTCTAAATTCCCACAATACTATTCTACACCTAATACTATTCACAAAAGGACTACAAGATAGACCTAGAGGAATCATCATATCAATCAGAATCCCAATAGGAAATCGAATCCTACTCACAAGATTCAAATGAAGATACTTTAATGATGTGACCACGTACTGGGCTATAAGAACAAATGAGAGGTGTTGAGGTACCCAGAGATTAGCACAGCAGGGATCCCTTACCATCTGTATGGCTGAGGAGAATACGGGAAAGAAATAGAACCCTGAGGGAGTTGGTACATGGAGGAAGGAGGGGCCATTGAGTGGGAGCTGTGGTCATGAAAGAACTCAGCCACAGTTGAAGAAGGAAGGATGCGGGAGGAATACCTCTGTGTGTTCTCCTTCTGTGTCCTCCTATCTCATGCCTGTGCCTTCCATTGACTCAACCCAACTGGAGCTTAGGGATAAAAGAGTCCAGTGATTTAGTCCATGGGGAGTCTCTTCTCAGATCACAAAGCAGGGCAGAGAAGTGTAGAGAATAGAATGGTGGCAGGGGAAAGGGGGCTGTTAACAGAATAACCCTCACACCAGTAAAGACTTCAGTGTTTTCTGGGCTCAGCCACACCCACCACAGTGTTCTGAATGTGGTAGAGTGTAAGATCTATTCTAGGGCAGTCATCAAACATAAGCAAGAGAACATGGAATACTGGTATCTGTGTGTTTTTGGTTGTTGCTTTTAATCTCCTTTGCCAGTCTTTGCTTTCCTGAATCTTCCTCATCTAGAACTGTTCTTTAACATTTGTCCTGACTCCTGCCTACCACCCCCACTGAGAGCGAACTCATAATATGGGCAGGTTGGCCAACCTTCTGGACCACAGTTTTGTCTCTAAATGTGAAGCATGAACCAGATTCCCCCAGGTTTCTTCCAAATGTAAAATAAAGCAAAAAATAAAGATCTACTAGTCCTTACTTGCTAAGCTTATTAAAGGAAGGAAAAGGAGATAATGGAGAGGGAGACATGAAAATAAATGATGTTGAAAGGGAAGGAAGAATAAACAAGGATAGCTGAAGTAATTGCTTGGAAATTGTGGATTTTTACGGAGCTTTTAAATCTCTTCAGGGTGTGGGGAGGAAGCAGTGCTCATTAAGCAAATGCAAGCCATTAAATTTCAACTCTACTTTCCCCAGGAATCCAGAATTTCCCTTAAAGCAGTTAAAACCTTCAAAATTGCATGAAATCAGTTATGGCTTACTGAAGATTATTTATATCAGCTACTGGCTGAAGAAGTAAGGCACCCATTGCATTTCTGAGATCCCGGATATCTGTTTATTTTACAACTAATAAAACAAAAGGGAACGGGTCCAGCAATTCCTCTCTAGCAGTCTAAACTAGAATAATTGGAGAAAGAGAGATTTAAGTATAATTATCTTAAATTCCTTTAAATCACTCCACTATTTGCAGAACAGCTTGAAGACATATCCAAGCTTGTTTGTATACTGCTACTAGAATATTACTGTTCTGTCCTATGAATCCCTGAATTCCTTCAACATCCCATTGCCAGGGAAGCTCTATGGGCATTTATAAGGAGTCATCTTATATAATTACCGTACTTATCCTCCCTCAGTAGCATTAGATTAGGTTAGAAGACACTTACTAAGAGCCTCCAAAGTATCTGATACTTCCTCAGTAACACATGACAATTAAATAATTGTCAGCCTGCTGACATCTCCCATCACACTGTGGGCTCCCTGTGGGCAGGACTTTATCTGCATTGATCACCATTGTGGATAATGTCTGCCACATAGCTTGATAAGTGTTCAAAATATTTTGTGACTAAGTGGGATAAATGACTTTTGTCCTCTCTCCCAGAGCATAAGTCCTCTTGAGGTCAAGAATCCAGCTACTCTAAACAGGTTCCCTTTACTTACCTCAGGTCACCAACTCAAACTTTTCAATAAGGAAATGAGAATTTCTGTAAAACTATCACAGAAGTGCTCAAATACCTATCTATTTGTCTCACAAATATTGATGGAACACCTACAATATGTGAGGTTTATGCTAGGTGCTGAAAATAGAATAGTGAACAAAAATAGATAAGGTCTCTGCCCTCATGGAGCATGCATAGTGTTTTATGAGAGATAGATATTAATAAGATAATCATGCAAATAAAAAATGAGAAATGCAAAATTAACTATTAAACTGGTAAAATTTAGACAGATAATGCCAAGTGTAGGTGTGGATGTACAGATGTAGGAATCCTATGCCCAAATGGGAGTGTAGTTTGGTACAGTTATTTTGGAAAAACCTAGAAGTATATGAGCAAAGTAACTGTACT
The DNA here is from genome assembly GCA_006410935.1 of Redunca redunca. Taxonomy (NCBI): domain Eukaryota; kingdom Metazoa; phylum Chordata; class Mammalia; order Artiodactyla; family Bovidae; genus Redunca; species Redunca redunca. The sequence goes on along the minus strand of SJYQ01005698.1, from coordinate 87,616 downwards.
TATGCCAGATGGTCTAGCAGTTCCCATATATGTTGTTATATGGGACATAAGGATACGGATAGATAGATGTATACATATTCTTTGCAATATTACTTGCAGTAATGGACAGTTATATGCAAACTGGTCTCTAGCTAGAAGAAAAGATAGGAAACACATAGTAAATATTCTATGGAGATGCCCAGTAGTTAAAAGCAAAAGACTGTATCAGGGGTTAGCAAAATATGGCCCATGTGTCAAATGTGGTCCATCTACTGGTGTTTTTTTTTTTGTAGCTAAGATTTTATTGGAATATGGCCATGTCCATTTATTTAGTATCGTCTATGGCTGTTTTCACATTACAACAGCAGAGCTGGGTTACAGCAGTGACCATATGACCTGCAAAGCTGAAAGTATTGAATATCTGACACTTTGTTGAAAATGTTTGCTGATTTCTGAACTAGATGCATATGTAGAGACTTGAACATATCTTTAAAATATACTGCTGGATTTAAAAAGAAAGGAACAGAATGATACATGTCACTGGTTTTCAAGACTGGCCGCACATTGGGATCACTTGGTATAGTTTAAAAGTTGGCTGGTTCTTTACCATCTGAGCCAAGAATAGTGGAGTGGATAGCCTATCCCTTCTCACCAGGGCTTCCCCAGTTGCTCAGTCGATAAAGAATCTGACTGTAATGCAGGAGACCCAGGTTTGATCGCTGAGTTGAGAAGATCCTCTGGGGAGGGAAAGGGCAATCTACTCCAATATTCTTGCCTGGGAAATCCCATGGACAGAGGAACCTGTAGCCCACCAGGTTCCATGGAGTCAAAAGGGCTGGACATGAGTTAGTGACAAAACCACTGTGCTCTGCTGTGCTTAGTCACTCAGTCATGTCTGACTCTTTGCAGCCCTATCATCTGTAGCCACTACCACCACATATATACATGTATGCATGTATACATGCAAATATACATACAAGAGAGGGGCTTTACATGAACTAATGATGTTAATATGCAGTGAACTGAGAAATATGATAACTTAGCCTCTTCAACTGAAGTTCAAAAAGAAATATTAACAATTGCATCTGTTAAATGATGTATATATTTAACTATCTATTGAACATCTCCTCATGGGTATCCCCTCATGGCAAATTTGATTCATTTAGCCCAAAACTGACCTCATGGTCTTTCTCCTAAAATCTGCACCTAAATAAGCACCTCTAGAATGCTTCTAAAGTGTAAAGACCTTTGAAAATCTGCTCCTCCATAAAAGTAAAAGGAATACTGGCAAAAAAAAATATCAAAATAAATTATTTCAGAATTTTGGAAATTAACCCACAGCTTGCAACAATTTTAGGACTATTTCCAAAAACATCTGAATCTCAGTAAGAACAGTGAGATTTATGGTATTTTAACTTGACTTATACCCATCTCCATCTCGCTAGCTTTGCAGCTGTCTTTGAAAACCAAAGCCTCAAAATCACAGTAGCTATGAAAAACACTGGGCTTCCCTGGTAGCTCAGCTGGTAAAGGACACGCCTGCAATGCAGGAGACCCCAGTTCAATTCCTGGGTTGGGAAGATCCCCTGGAGAAGGGATAGTCTACCCATTCCAGTATTTTGAGGCTTCCCTGGTGGCTCAGTCAGTAAAGAAACTGCCTGCAACGTGGGAGACCTGGGTTCGATCCCTGGGTTGGGAAGATCCCTGGAGGAGGGCATGGCAACCCACTCCAGTATTCTTGCCTGGAGAATCTCCATGTACAGAGGAGCCTGGTGAGCTACAGTCCATGGGATTGTAAAGAGTTGGACATGACTAAGCACATAGACTCACAGATGCAAAACAGTAGCCTATCATTAACTAGAAGGGACAGAACCAGTTTGGAGTCCTATCAAAAGGTATATTCCCAGAGAACTATCACTATTTGACCTGGCTGGCAGCTCCCTGGAAAAGCCACATTCTTTTTCTTTTTGACTACTTTAAATATGCTATCCTACAGCTTTCTGGGGGCCTTCCTGGTGGTTCAGTGGTAAAGAGTCATCCTGCCAAGCAGGAGATGCAGGTTCAATCCCTGGGTTGGGAAGATCCCTTGGAAGAGGAAACAGCAACCTACTCCAGTATTTTTGCCTGGAAAATCCCTTGGACAGAGGAGCCTGGTGGGCTACAGTCCATAGGATCACAAAAGAGTCAGACAGGACTTAGTGACTAAACAACAACAGCTTTCTGGCTTCCAGGGTTCCTTTTTTTCCTTTTTTATTTGGTCTGTTGAGATTGTTTGTTACAGCAGCTGACCTATACTGACTAATACACTCTGTCATACAACAGGTATAGTAGCTCATTCATGTTTTTCCTCAAAAAGGAGTCTCTTCTACAAAGACCATCTAGTAAATGAAGAAAACTAAGAGAAAATGGAAGACTGCACAAGGAATAATCTCTGGTTCTTGTAAGGACCTTTATTTTCTAATTTTCCAACACCTTTTGCACTAAAGGAAAATACATTCAAGTGAAAGATACATGGGCTCCTCTATTTGGTTTAGTTTTTTCCAAAAAATTTTTATTGGGGGGATAATTGCTTTACAATATTGTGCTGGTTTCTGCCATATATTAACATGAATCAGCCACAGGTATACATGTGTCCCCTCCCTCTTGAAACTCCTTCCAATCTCCTATCTTATTCCACCCCTCATTCCAAGTTGTCACAGAGCACTGGACTGAGCTCTCTGTATCACACAACAAATTCCCACTGGCTATATATTTTATAGATGGCAATGTATATGTTTCCATGCTACTCTTCCTATTTGGTTTAAAGACAGCTTTTATTAGGGAAAAAAGGTAGTAGTCAAAATGATCTATAACCAAAATGGACTACTTTTAAGCAATAAGTTTCCCATCATGTGGAGGCAATTGAGCAGAGACTGGTGTCACTGGGCTTTGGATGAAGAATCCAGTTATCAACACTTCCACCTCTGAGACTAGTTTTATTCAAACCCAGTGAGAACCCAGTTTGGTGGAATCTTTCCCATCCCAAGGGATCAGCTTCCAGGGTTTCTTACTGAAAATCCCTCATATATAAAAGTTACTTATTTTTTTTGCTGCTCTCAAGATGCTTTTTTTGTATTTGTTTCAACTGTCTGATAGCACTGTGTCCAGGTGTGGATCTCTTTGAGTTTATCTCAGTTGAAGTGTGTTGAGCTTTATGGATGTGTAGATTAATGTTTATAAATCAGATTGGTAAGTTTTTGGCCATTATTTCTTCAAATATTTCTTCTGCCTTTTAGAAAGTTTGTCAAAAACAATCAGGAGCAATTATTTAGCTGCACAGTTTCCTGAGGCAGTGATACAAATTGGGGAAAACAAGAGTGTAGTCAATAACTTAAAAGGAAAATGTGNCAAACCTCTGATGTATTTCTGGGAATCCAGAAAGCTACGTGCATATGCAGGGCTGAATACATGCTCAAGAAAGAATTGAGACGGTCCTAATTTCTCACCTTTGTTGACCTTGAGGCTCTATGAAAGCAAAAAGCAAAGACTGAGGCACAGTTTTAAAAGCTAGCAGAGCACTTTGGCAAATGGTTGAAGACTTATGTGTTCAGGTATTTAAGGAAATCTCTGTCCTTAAATACCTGAACACATAATCTTAGCTGACTACTAAGATAACTTAACAGAGATTTCAGTCATGGTACACAGAAAAAAGTATAGACTTCATAGAATTGATCTAAACAAACATACAGCAAAAGCAATGAATTTTGAGGAGGGAAGTTTCCAGAGTTTCCACATTATAGTATTTTAAATGTCTAGTTTTTGACAAAAAAATTATGAAACACACAAAGAAACAGAAAAGCATGACTCAGACATAGGAGGAAAAAGCAGCCAATAGAAACCACCCCTGAGGAAGCCCAAATGTTGGACTTAAACTTCACAAAAGCTTTAAATCAGCTATTATAAACATGTTCAAAAAACTAAAAGAAGCCGTGTCTATAGAGCAAAAGGAAAGTATGCTAGTACTGTCTCTTCAAATAAAGAATGCAAATAAAAGAGACAGAAATTACAATAAAAGAACCAAAGAGAAATACCAGAGTTCAAAACTATAATTACCAAAATGAAAAATTTGCTAAAGTAAATTTAGCAGATTTGAACTATCAGAAGAAGAAAATGAGTGAACTTGAAGGAAGATCAATTGATATTATCCAGTCTGAGGAACAGAAAGGAAAAAGAATGAAGAAAAATGGACAGAGTCTCAGGGACATGTGAAGGATCATCAAATGTACAGATATACATTACTGGGAGTCTCAAAAAGAGAAAGAGCAGAAAGACGATTTGAAGAAAAAATAATGGCCCAAACTTACCAATTTGACAGAAAAATAACCCACACATCCATAAAGCTCAGCAAACTTCAAGTAAGATAAATTCAAAGAGATCCACACCTAGAATACTTTATCATCAAACAGTCAAAAGACAAATACAAAGAGAGTCTTGAAAGCAACACAAAAGAATCAGTTTGTCATGTACAGAAGAACCTCAATAAGATTAACCGCTAATTTCTTATCAGAAACCCTGAAAGCAAGAAGGCAGTAGGATAACATACCCAAAGTACTCAAAGAAAAAAACTTCCAACCAAGAACTCTAGATCCAGCAAAATCATCTTTCAAAAATGAAAGAGAAATGAAGACACTAGCAACAAACAAAAATTGACAGAAATACCAGCAACCTTGCCCTACAATAGCTACAAAAGCTTCTTAAAGGAGCTCTTCCAGCTGAAATGAAAGTATACTAGACTATCTGGCCTTACATTTAAGTCTTTGATCCATTTTGAATTTATTTTTGTGTATGGTATTAGGGAGTGTTCTAATTTAATTCTTTTATGTGTAGCTGTCCAGTTTTCCCAGCACCACTTATTGAAGAAACTATCTTTTCTCCATGGTATATTCTTGCCTCCTTTGTCATAGATTAGGTGACCATAGGTGCATGGGTTTATCTCTGGACTTTCTATCCTGATCCATTGATCCATATTTCTGTTTTTGTGCTGGTGCCATACTGTTTTTATGACTGTAGCTTTGTAATAGAATCTGAAGTCAGGAAGCCTGATTCCTCCAACTCCATTTGGGTATTCATGGTATTTTGTGTTTCCTTACAAACTGTAAAGTTTTTGTTCTAATTCTTTGGAAAATGCCATTGGTAAATTGATAGGGATTGGATTCAGTTTGTAGGTTGCTTTGGGTAGTATAGTCATTTTCACAATATTGATTCTTCCAATCCAATAACATGGTATCTCTTAGAAGAAAACAGGGTT
>SJYQ01005698.1:70344-80345 GCA_006410935.1 Redunca redunca | reverse complement strand
AGAAATGGAGGTATATTGGAGCAATTTTTGTATATTATTGAAATTAAGTTGGCATTATTCCAAATTAGATTTTTTGAAGTGTTAGTTGTCTTGATCAGGGCAATTACTAAGAAAATAACTAAAAAATATAGAAACTGAAACAAGAGAATAAAATGTTATACTAGAAAATATTGATTTAACACCCAAAAGGGAGTAATGGGGGAATAAAGGAACATAAAATACATAAGATATATAAATAACAAATAAGAACAAGGCAAAGATGTCCCTTATAAGCCATTCTTTTCAACATCATACTGGAAGTCATAGCTAATGAAATAAGAAAAGGATATAAAAGGTATACAGACTGCGAAGGAAGAAATAAAACTGTCCTTGTTCACAGATGACATTATTGTCTACGTAGAAAATTTTAAATACACACACAAAAATTCCTGGAACTAATAAGAGATTATAGCAAGGTAGAAGCAAGGTAAATATACAAAAGTCAACCACTTTCCTATGTGTAGGCAATGAACAATTAGAATTTAAAATTAAAGACAATATCATGTATATTAGCACCAAAAAAAGAATATAAATACTTAGGTACAAATCTAACAAAATATATACAAGATCTATGTGAGCGAGGCTGCAAAACTCTGATGAATTATCAAAGAAAAACTTAAAAATTGGGAAAAGTGAAAGTGTTAGTCGTTCAGTCGGGTCTGACTCTTCGCAACCTCATGGACTGTAGCCCGCCAGGCTTCTCTGTCCATGGAATTCTCCAGGTAAGAATACTGGAGCAAGAAGCCATTCCCTTCTCTAGGGGATATTTCCTACCCAGAGATTGAACCCAGGTCTCCTGCATTGCATGGGGCTTCTTTATCATCGGAGCCAAATATTCCATACTCATGGATAGGAACACTCAGTATTGTTAAGATGTCAGTTCTTCCCAACTTGACCTCAATCAAATTCTAGCAAGATCATTTTGTGGATATCTACCAACTTATTCTGAAGGTAATGAGGAGAAGCAAAAGCCTCAGAACAGCCAATTCATTACTGAAGAAAAAGGAGAACTGACACTACCCAACTTTAATCAAGACAGCATGGACTGGTGAGAAAATATTCAAATAGATCAATGGAATTGAATAAAGAGCCCATAAATAGACTCATTTAAATAAAATCAACCGATCTTTGACAGTGTGCTTAATGAGCATTTGCTTATCCACTTTTGTGAATTCTTATTCAAATATTTTTCCCATTTTTATTGTTATATTTTCCTTGTAATTAACTACATCTGAGTCTCTGGGGCTTGCCCATTCACCTTTATTGATGTCTTTTGATGAGAAGAAATTCTTAAAATAGCGTAATTTATCAGTTGTTGTGGTCCAATTTATCAATTTTCTCCTTTGTTATAGGTGCTTTTGTGTCCTATTTAGGACATGGACTGTCTTACTGACTTCCCTCAGCCTAATCCCCTATCGCTCCCTTCTTTGCTACTCATGGTCATTATAGTTCCCAGCATTCACCATCCTGATTTATGCTTCTGCACCTTTAGTTTTGACATTCTCCCTTTCCATCTTCATTTCCCCACTGGATGCGAAATACAGAAACCTTACATAATCTATTAGTCACCAGGAAGGTTTCTTATGACTCAGTTGAGCTAAATACCCTTGTGTGCTCAGTCGTTTCAGTTGTATACAACTCTTTGCAACCCATGGACTGTAGCCCGCCAGACTCCTCTGTCCATGCAATTTTCCAGGCAAGAATACTGGAATGGGTTGCCATGCCCTCCTCCAGGGGATCTTCCTGACCCAGGGATCAAAACTGCATCTCCTGCGGCTCCTTCATTGTGGGCAGATTCTTTACCCTCTGAGCCATCAGGGAAGCCCTAAATACCGCATACCTATATGGGGTGTATAGATACATATATCACACACACCACATGCTATTGAAAGAATCTGCTTATGGTTTCACATCTTGTTTATCTTTGATCCCCCAGTACAAGCACAGTACCTGATACATTGTGGTGGTTCAATCCATCCGTGTTGAGTGAACCTAAACTGCAGTAGTACAAGTATTAACTTGCTCAGAAATTCCTACAACTGGGCCTGGGGATCAAGCATGTTGAAGTAGTATACACACTGCTGGCTGTGGTTGGTGAACCTATGTCAATCCAGACAACCGCTCACTCGAGTCTTAGAGAAGATGTAAAGCTTAAAAGTTTATGACTTGTACACAGGGTCTCAGCTTATAGACTGAAAGCTCCCTTTGTCATGCACTTACTTCTAAAATCGAATAAATAAATTTAAAAAGGCAACTGAATGTCCTCCGTCTCTTTTTTTCTTAAGCCAGCAGCAGACTGTATGACACATCCTTCAAATAACTGTGGTGTTCTGAGGAAGTATTTTAAAAAATGAAGCCCTGCCAACGAGAGCACTCAGGGATCTTGTTGTTTATTTTTGAGTATTAAAAAAGAAGTCAAAATTGGAGTGGTCAGTGAGTGTAGACTCATACCACCCCAGCTTATTGACCCTTTTAAAATAGAGACATGCGTGTCTCACAGTCTGCATTGGAAAAATCTTTTATACTACAAGCCATGAAAACTTTGAAATAGTCAACATGATTTTAAAAACATCATCCCAAACAATTTAGTTGGTGCTTAAAAATCTTTTTTTAATTTCTGCAACTAATAAAGAAAACTAACATAATGATAGCTTAGCTTGATTATTAGTCTTAGTTATTGTAGTTGGTAACCTACAACAATTAAGTAATCATCTAATGCAGCAACTAGAATCCAGAAAGGGGCAAAGGTTTTTGGTCAGGTTTCCTCTGTTTGCATTCCTACCATGTACATTCTATGCCCTTTTATGCCCTGTTATGTATCCCAGGGGGCCCTGTGAACTATATTATCCAAGCCTCCTTGCCAGTAGACTTCTGGGTGGGCGATTACAAAGGAAGCACTCATGGAAGATTTAAAAGTGCTAACAGGAGTTAAGTTATTTATTCCCCTGCTTTCTCTGTTCATTAGTGCCACATTTCTTACATGGTTGTATCCCTATGAGACTATGGCTAGTGCTGGGAAGCTTCCCCCTCTGCCTCATTCCACAATTTTTTTCCGTTGACCCTCAGTCCTAGGAGTGATAATGATTTTCCACTGACACTAGTCTCTAAATGCCTCAACATTCTTTGCTGAATTTCTTGACCAAGCCCAACCTTTGTAAGTAATCCCTTCATCAAAGTATTTTGTTTGATCTATCTTGTTGAATACAGTTACCTTCTAGGATCCCAGATGACACAAGCTAAATTTAGTGTATTTGTGATGTACACTTCATATCATAATTGAAGTAAAGCTTTCTTATCCCCCATGGCAAGCTCTGGACTAAAGGAGAAAATAGCAAAACTATTCTTTGTGACTCATTAACAGAGATTAGAACTGGACAAGGAACAACAGACTGGTTCCAAATAGGAAAAGGAGTACATCAAGGCTGTATATTGTCACCCTGCTTATTTAACTTATATGCAGAGTACATCATGAGAAACGCTGGACTGGAAGAAACACAAGCTGGAATCAAGATTGCTGGGAGAAATATCAATAACCTCAGATATGCAGATGACACCACCCTTATGGCAGAAAGTGAAGAGGAACTCAAAAGCCTCTTGATGAAAGTGAAAGAGGAGAGTGAAAAAGTTGGCTTAAAGCTCAACATTTAGAAAACGAAGATCATGGCATCCGGTCCCATCACTTCATGGGAAATAGATGGGAAACAATGGAAATAGTGACAGACTTTATTTTTCTGGGCTCCAAAATCACTGCAGATGGTGACTGCAGCCATGAAATTAAAAGACGCTTACTCCTTGGAAGGAAAATTATGACCAACCTAGACGGCATATTAAAAAGCAGAGACATTACTTTGTCAACAAAGATCCGTCTAGTCAAGGCTATGGTTTTTCCAGTAGTCATGTATGGAAGTGAGAGTTGGACTGTGAAGAAAGCTGAGCGCCGAAGAATTGATGCTTTTGAACTGTGGTGTTGGAGAAGACTCTTGAGAGTCCCTTGGACTGCAAGGAGATCCAACCAGTCCATCCTAAAAGGAGATCAGTCCTGGGTGTTCATTGGAGGGACTGATGTTGAAGCTGAAACTCCAATACTTTGGCCACCTGATGCGAAGAGCTGACTCATTTGAAAAGACCTTGATGCTGGGAAAGATTGTGGGCAGGAGGAGAAGGGGACAACAGAGGATGAGATGGTTGGATGGCATCACTGACACAACGGACATGGGTTTGGGTGAACTCTGGGGATTGGTGATGGACACGGATGCCTGGTGTGCTGCGGTTCATGGGATCGCAAAGAGTTGGACACAACTGAGCGACTGAACTGAACTGAACTGAACAGAACAGAGACTGATAATTCATCAAAGTGTTACCAGTGAAGCTCAAAAACAGAAAATATCACTTTGCAGACATTTTAAGACCCCATTCTACCACAAGAGATCTATGAACATAAAAGGGGAAAATTTTAAATCAAGGGACACATTCAGGAGAAGAAAAAATCCTTATATTGTAAGACAAAAGACAAATAAATGGCATCCAGTGCCATATAAAGTATGGAGATCTGATTCTATCATTTAGTTAGCCTCAATAACGTCCCCTCCCTCACTCGTTATTGATTGAATGAATTCAATTCATGGTTCTTTTAAAGAACCACAAGCATGTTAGAGATTGAGCATTGCAATTAGCCTTATTCCATTAGTGCTTGAGTTGAGTGGATGTAAAAACCAATCCCGGAGGTGGACTCAGGAGAGCTGGAACAAGGCTGGAAGCTAAAGATGAAGAACATTCAGATTCCTGGTAGATTTGAAATAAATATAAAGCTAAGAAAGAATGGTCACAGTTTAGAATAGGTCTAGATGGGACACAGGGTCTGAGTAATGGATACCACTATCCAGGCAAGAAATTCAGGAGGTAACTTTGAAGGCACTGGATACCAAACCTGTGCCTCATCTCATCTGGTTTTCTACGTTTCCATTGTCAAGAAAAAAAGCAAACCATTGAGGATGGTCCAAAGGCACCAGCTGCGGTAGAAGGCGAATGTTAAGAGAAGGGTAGTTTCTGATAAATAGATTATAAGAATCATTTGTAACCCAAAAAGAGCATTGCAGATAGTCTCATTTAAAAAGCAATTGAGTTATGCTTTTAGATTGTTTTTTTAGTTTATTTTTCAACTCAGTGCTACACTGGGTCAAGGTTAAAGGTTCTGGAGTAGATACAAGCTTCATGTATCCTAAAATCATACTATCTTTTAAGTGATATATGACAAATTCCCAAATGACAGAAAAAGGTTTGAAAACCACTTCACATTTTTGCTTCCAGCAAAAATGGAGTAAAATGGCCAGATTAATTTCCTACCTGAAAGAAACAAATAGAGAATGAAATATATGAATCAATGATTTTGAAGAAAATGGATATTGTCTTCAAATTCATGCAAGGAAACTACTGGCAAAAGAACTGTCTAAAAGGATTACAGGGAACAATACCTGGTGCTCACACAAAACTGACAGTGGAAAGCCTAATGATTCACAAGGTACTGGGTAGGGTACACAGAAATATCTTGCATCAGCAGTAGGGAATAATTAGCCTTAAACTGAATATCACTCTGTTTCTGCCTAAAAATTCTTAAAAGTAAGACCTGAAAGGCTCTATTTTTCATTAACTTAACTGAATCATAAGAAAAAAAGTATCAATATCAATAATATGTATAGGAATAAAAATTATCTACCTCCAAAATGTAAAAATTCATCACATCTGGCATTCAATCAAAATTATCAGTCTAAAAACATTGCTGATGTAAACACTTTAAATGGGTGAATTGAATGGTGAGTTAACTGTACCTCAATAAAGCTAAGAAAAATATTACAAAGCAGGCAAATAAGCATGAACTAAGACCTATAATGAAGAGAAAAATCAATCGATTAAAACCAATCTAGAACTGACATAGATGTTAGAGTTAGCACGTAAGGGCATTTAAAAGAGTTATAACAATATTGCTGTTGTTGTTTAGTTGCTAAGTCACGCTCAACTCTTTTGCAACCCCATGGACTATAGCCTACTGGGCTCCTCTGTCCATGGGATTTCCCGGGCAAGAATATTGGAGTTGTTTTTTTCCAAAAAGCTAGAGAGAAACATATGGAAGATACAAGCTTCTGGATATGGCAACTATAATGAGATGAAAAGTACATTTAAGGGGAATAATAACAAATAGATATAACAGAAAAAAAGATTGGTGAAACTGAACTTACATGGCAATAGAAACTGTCCAAAGTGAAAAAATCAAATTAAGAGGGCAAATAAACTCAGAATCATATGTGGAACAATTCAAAGCAGTTTATTATACACATAGTTGGATTCCTATAAGGAGAGAGGCATATAGGTGGAAAAAATCTGAGGCAATAATAACCAATAATTCTGCAAATTTGATGAAAATTATAAACGCACAGGTCTAAGAACCGCAAAAACCTTAACACCATCAGTATGAAGAAAACTATACTAATGCACATAATAATAAACTTTCACAAAACTAGCAATAAAGTCTTAAAAACTGCCAAAGAAAAAAAGCACATTACATACAAAGGAACAAAGAGAAAGATGATGACAGATTTCCTGTTGCAAACAATCAAGTAAGGAAAATTGAATAATATTTTTAAACTACTGGAACTTCCCTGGTGGCTCAGATGGTAAAACGTCTGCCTACAATGCAGGAGACCCGAGTTTGATCCCTGGGTCAGGAAGATACCCTGGAGAAGGAAATGGCAACCCACTCTAGTACTCTTGCCTGGAAAATCCCATGGATGGAGGAGTCTCATAGGCTACAGTCCATGGGGTTGCTAAGAGTCGGACACGACTGAGTGACTTCACTTTCACTTTAAAGTACTAAAGAAAACAGAATTATCAGCCCAGAATTCTATAACTGCTAAAAATATCTTTGAAAAAATTTTGAAATAAAGAAATTTTTAGATTCAGAATTCATCATCAGGAGACTTCCACTACAAGAAATGTTAAAGGAAGTCCTTAAGGCAAAAAGAAAATGTCACTAGATGGAAATATGGTTCTACACAATAAAGAACATAAGAAATAGTAATAACTGATAAATATATAACATTATTTAAACAAAATAATGACAAAGGAGTGTGAAGCTTATATATATAAGTAAAATACATGAAAACAATATCACAAAGACCAAGAGAGCAGAAATGAAAACACATTATTGTAAGCCTTTATAATATGTATGCAGTGAATAAAATCATCTGAAGGCAGAATGTAATAACTTAAATCCTAAAGCAACTACTAATAAGTAATAAGCCAAAAATGAAAATAAAATGAAATCATTTAAAAAAACATCAATCCAAAAGAAGATAAAGAAAAAGGAAGCAAGGGAACAAAACTCAGATGGGACAAATAGAAAACAAGTTGGCAGATTAAAATCTAACCATATTAATGATTAAATAACATGTAAAACCTCAAGAATACCTCAATAAAAAAGCAGTTTGTCAGACTGAATAAAAAAGGTGAACTCAACTCTATTATTGCTATAAAGACCCAAATATGTTAAACATAAAAAACTAATAGAATTGCAAAAAGGAAGAGGCAAACCCACAATCATAGTTGGAGATTTAAATACTTCCAAATAACTGGTAGAATGAATAGAAAGTCAGCAAGGGAATATATTTGATCAGTACTTTCAGTCATTTTGACTCAACTCACATTTATAGACTACTTTACCCAATTTAGCAAAATACACATTCTTTTTGATTGTACATGGAATATTTACTAAGATAGACCATAGTCTGGGCCATAAAACAAGCAATAAATTTTAAATGACTCAAGTCACAAAAAGTATGTCCACTGACCACAGTGGAATTTCCTTTAAAATCAATAATGAAATAATCTCTGGAAAATCCCTAAAATTTTGGAAACTGAATAACACACATCTGGATAACCCATAGGTCAAAGGAGAAATTAAAAGAGAAAGTAGAAAGTATTTTGAACTGAATAAAAATTAAAGCACAACACATCAAAATCCGTGAGATGTCAATTCAGCAGTAATTAGGGGAAGCTTATAGCACTAAACACCAATATTAGAGAAGAAAGAAAGGTCTTAAATCAGTCACGCTAGTGTCTACTGTAAACAACTGGAAAAAAAAAGAGCAAATTAAATCAAAATTAAGCAGAAAAAACTAAATAATAAATATCAGAGAGGGAGAATTCCCTGGCAGTCCAGTGGACTACACACTCTCAGTACTGGGGGCTTGGTTCCATCCCTGGTCCAGGAACTAAAATCTACAACCCACATATATATATTTGACTGTGCCACATGGCTTGTGTGTTTTAGTTATATATATTAGAGGAGATATAAAATATATATATGTGTGTGTGTGTATATGTATATCAGAAAGGAAATTAAGCAAACAGAAAAATAATAGAAANGCTTTCTTATCCATTCATCTGCTGATGGACATCTAGGTTGCTTCCATGTCCTGGCTATTATAAACAGTGCTGCAATGAACACTGGGGTACACATGTCTCTTTCAGTTCTGGTTTCCTTGGTGTGTACTGCCCAGCAGTGGGATTGCTGGGTCATATGGCAGTTCTATTTCCAGTTTTTAAAGGAATCTCCACACTGTTCTCCATAGTGGCTGTACTAATTTGCATTCCCACTAACAGTGTAAGAGGGTTCCCTTTTCTCCACACCCTCTCCAGCATTTATTGTTTGTAGACTTTTTGATAGCAGCCTTTCTGACCGGTGTGAGATGGTACCTCATTGTGGTTTTGATTTGCATTTCTCTGATAATGAGTGATGTTGAGCATCTTTTCATGTGCTTGTTAGCCATCTGTATGTCTTCTTTGGAGAAATGTCTGTTTAGTTTTTTGGCCCATTTTTTGATTGGGTCGCTCATTTTTATGGAATTGAGCTGTAGGAGTTCCTTGTATATTTTTGAGATTAATTCTTTGTCATTTGCTTTGTTTGCTATTATTTTCTCCCATCCCTATATCTATTAAAGAAATTACAATTAAAAAGCTTCCCATATAGGAAACTCCAGGCCCAGACAGCTTCACTGGTAAATTCTACCAAACATTAAATGAAGCTGCTGCTGCTGCCAAGTCGCTTCAATCATGTCCGACTATGTGCGACCCCAGAGACGGCAGCCCACCAGGCTCCCCCGTCCCTGGGTTCTCCAGGCAAGAACACTGGAGTGGGTTACCATTTTCTTCTCCAATGCATGAAAGTGAAAAGTGAAGTGGCTCAGTCGTGTCCGGTTCATGATCCTAATTCCAGACAAACACTTTCTTAAAATTGATAACAATGTAATGCTTCCCAGTAATGCTTCTACAAGGCCATAGTTATACTGTTAAACAGTTTGGTTATACAGTTACCAAAACCAGACAGACAATACAAGAAAACTACAAAACAATATTTCTCATGAATCTAGATGCAAAAATTTACAACAAAATTTTAGCAAATCAAATCCAAAAAATAGATGGTATATAATGACAAAGTGGGGTTTGTCAAAGAAATTGGCTTAACATTTTAAAAAGCAATAATGCAGTTAATCATATTAACAAAGTAAACGAATATGATCACCTGAATAGTCCTAGAAAAAATATTTGGCACAAGATAACACCCATTCTTAATGTTTAAAAATCAAAGAAAACAGTAAATTAGGAATAGAAGGAAAATTCCTCAACCTGATGAAGGGCATCTACAAAAAAATAACAGCTAATACCATGCTTAATAGTCAAAAAGTTAATGCTTTCTCTTTAAGATTAGAAGCAAGACAGGGATGTCCATTTACATCACTTTTATTCAACTGTGTAATAGAGATTCTAGCCACAAGAATAAGGCAAGGTAAGGAAATAAAAGCATACAGATTGGAAAGGAAAAGAAGAAATAAAGCTATCTTTATTTGCACCATGATCATATATGTAGAAAACCTTATGGAACTTACAAAAAGTCTATTAAACCTAGTAGA
>SJYQ01005698.1:57370-70170 GCA_006410935.1 Redunca redunca | reverse complement strand
AAGATACTGATAAGATAAATTAAAGAAGACCTAAATAAAGGGACCAAATGCTGGTCAGTTTATGAATTGGAAGTCCAAATATTGTTAAGATGTCAATTCTTCCTTAATTAAAGCATAGAATCAATATAATCTCACTGTAAATTTCTGCAGCCTTTTTGTAAAAATTGACAATCTGACTTTAAATTTCATGTGGATATGAAAAGAACCTAAATTCGACAAGTTTATAAAGAGAACAAAAAACTTGGAAAATGTGTACTATTTTACTTCAAGACTTATTATAAAGCTACAGTAATCAATACAGTGTAGTATATGTGTAAACGAATGCAAATAGGAACAGAATAAAGAGAAAAGAAATAGAACTGAGACAGGAAAGACAGTGTCGGGCCCAAGGATAGCCTCCTCATGCATAGGTATTAGGCAGAAGGCAAATCCACCTCCTTGCTTTGCACATAAGGAGGTCATGACAGAAGAAGGAATGGCATCTAAAACAGAAACTTTGTAGCATCTGAGCAATGAACTCTGACCCTGAAAACTGTGGAACACTTGTAAATAAAAATTCATAAGTTGCTGATGATGGGGTAAAAGATGAAGCAGCCCACCCCAGCCTTCCCATTTTTGTGGTCAAGAGGATTTCACAGCCCAACACAGAAGGGGTGTCAAGTGGTCCTCTAATGGCCTTGATCACATTGTAATATCATTATAATAATATTAACATTGCAGATTTGACACACACTCCTCACCATGGGTTTCACTTAGGTGCTCATGGCAAAGATTCAAAATGGAACCTGGTAGAAGTCCAAATAAAGAATTACAGATGACATAATCCTAGGGGAAGGACCTAATCTAAATTCTGGAAGATTATCCCTATATTAACAACCTAAACTGCCCCCATATTATGCTCCTTGCTCCCAAGGAAACTCACACTCTTCTCTAAGTGTGCAACTTTTGCTTCTGCTCTAAATAAACTGTTTCTTTGTGTGCTCTCCCACATGTACTGTGTTTCTAATAAACCTTGTGTCTGCTTTTCAATCTTGGTCTCCTTGCTGAATTCTTTCTTCAAATAAGACAGAGACCAAGGTCCTTTCACTTGCCAAAATCAGACCCACACATACATGGGTACAAAAACAATTCAGTGGAGAAAGAATTATCTTTTAAACAAATGAAGCTGGAATAATTGGATATCATATGCAAAAACAAAAAAGAACTTCAACCTGTATTTCATATCATATAAAAATTAATTCAAGTGGATCATAGACCTAAATGTAAAACCTAAAACTATAAAATTTCTAGAAAAAAACTTATAAGGGCTCCATCATGACCTTGGATTAGGGAAAGCTGTCTTACATGTGACACCAAATGAACAGTCCATAAAAGAAAAAAACAATCTGACGTGTGGAACATTATCAAAGTTAAAAATCCCACTCTGATAAAGACACTATTAAAGAGAATGAAAAGGCAAAATGCATACAGATGCATGAATACCATATATATGATATATATGATACCATATATATCACATGCATGCTATACACACACACACACACACATCATGTCATAGCTGTGTACATACGTCAGAACTTAACAAATGATGCATTTTAAATGTGCTGTGCTGTACTTAGTTTCTCAGTCATGTCTAACTCTTTGTGACTTCATGGACTGTAGCCTGCCAGGCTCCTCTGTCCATGTGGATTCTCCAGGCAAGGATACTGGAGCAGGTTGCTATGCCCTCCTCCAGGGGATCTTCCCAACCCAGGGATCAAACTCAGGTCTCCTGCATTTCAGGTGGATTCTTTACCATCTGAGCCACCAGGGAAGCCCAAGAATACTGGAGTAGGTAGCCTGTCCCCTCTCCAGGGGATCTTCCTGACCCAGGAATCAAACTGGGGTCTCCTGCATTGCAGGCAGATTCTTTACCAGCTGAGTTACCAGGGAAGCCCTCATTTTAAATAAGTGCACTTAATTCCATAGCCATAAAGCCTCAGTAAAGCTATTAAAGTAAAAAAAAAAAAAAGGATAAACAAAACTCATTGCTCTATAACATCTCTCTGGGTGCTAAAATACATTCCTTTTATGATAACTTTATAGCACAAGATTGTAAGCTCCCTGAAGGTAGGGCCAATGTTTCATACATTGGTATTATTTTATTTTAAAGCTATTTTTCAGACTATATTGATCAGAGTTCTGGCAGAAATTGGTGACATACTCAAATTGGGTAACTTGAGACTTTAATTAAAGGGACCTTTTACCAAGATGAAGTCAGAGTTTATGGATCTCACATGGATAGTACATTATGAGGGGCAGGTTACAATGAAGTTTTGTTATTGATCCCAGGCCTGAGAGGATAATGGGAAGATGTGTTTAGCAGAACCTGGACTCAGAAAGAGCTATATGGAGAGGGCTGTGAATTTTGGTAGGGGATACAGCCAGCCTCAACAAGCTTATAGTAGTAGTAGTAGTGTTACTCAGTTGTGTCTGACTCTTTGTTACCTCACAGGCTGTAGCCCACCAGGCTCCTCTGTCCCTGGGATTCTCCAAGCAAGACTACTGAAGTGGCTTGATATTCCCTTCTCCAGAGGATCTTCCCTACCCAGGGATCAAACCCAGGTCTCCTGCATTGCAGGCAGTTTCTTTACTATCTGAGCTACAGGGAAGTCCCCAACAAGCTTATAGTGAGAGTTAATAACTGGTCACCATTCCAATCTCCTGCTGATGCTTCCCATTGAACAAATCTAATAGAAATCAGAGTACAAAGAAGACTATGTGGTCTAAACAGGTGAGTCTCCTGAGACAGAGACAAGGGAAGAGTGAAAGACATGTCTGGAGGAGCAAATAGAGATACGCAGTACACAGGACATCTAGAACCATGCTGGATGTCTGCTTGTTGCAGGGAAAAGCCAATTCTGATTCCATGTTAAAATTGTTTATTTCACTCGCTCTTTGTTGCTTTTGTTATTGTAATCATTCATAATGGTCTGCTTCAGAGAATCCAGCCCCTCTGCCTGACTGTTACACTAAAGTGCCTTTGTTCAGAACTTTGTCCACCAGTAGATGCCAGGAAGAAAGAAATTAACAGATTCCCTGCCAGAGGCTTGCCATTCTAGGAGATATTTGCAAGATTTATGTATGGCCTTTTTGCTTTGTTTCTTCACCTCCCCCATCTCTGATCTATAAAAGAACCTGGCATCCAGACCCTGATAAGATGGTTATTTTGAGACATTAGTCTGCCATCTTCTCAGTCAGCCAGATCTCCTGAATAAAATCATATTCCTTGCTCAACACCTCATCTCAAATTCATTGGCCTGTCATGTGGTGAGCAGAGAGAACTTGGACTCAGCAACATGCTCACTTTGCAAGTTCTTTTCATCTGTTGATAAATTGCTGATTTTTAAAACTTGACAAAACCATCATATTCTGCTTTAGAAGCATGACTATGCATTGGCATTTGAAAGCACTTCTTTTTCAGGACCATCTGCAAATTCAATTGACAGTTATTTTCTCACTATTGCCTCCTCTGCCCTTCTAGTTCCATTACAATTATGCCAAATAAAAAATTTCCAAAATTATTGCTTGATTTTTCTTTTAAAATATTTCTTACAACAGAGATTAAGTAAAATCTAACCTTTAGAGTTCCAATTTTTTTAAAGTTCCCTCTAAAAGTTTCCATATTAAACAAACTTAGGAAGCTCTAAATTAAACAAAGGTAAGCCAACTTATGCTAAAAACTTCCTAGTGTTCATATTATGTATCTATGCTTGACAACTCTCTTGGAATAGGTAAAAGACACAGTGTTGTAGACACACGTTCCGGGAAACAAACTCACTCAGAAGGACAATGCAGATAGTGGAGTGCAGTTTATTACACCAGTGGGCCCAACACAGAGTCGCCTCTTAGCCAAGGACCCTGACCAGCATTTGTGAAAATCTTTTATACCCCATGTGTACATGTCTGAACCCACCACTCCAAATTCCTTGAGACTTACATAAACCAAGGAAAATATAACCCCAATAACCCCATCATTCACGTGCTATGTGCTCATGTGCTCAAACAGTCAAACAATTAGCTAATAATCAATAAACCCAAGGTTATACTCCAATAGATACAGAAAAATTTGTGGCCTGTCTGGAGGAAGGGGTGATTAGTGTATGTTTTCTCTTAGGCGATGAGTAACCTAGATATGAGCTTCAAGGTTCCCCTGTCTGGAGGGGGTCTTATCCTTCTCTTGTTGTTTTCATAGGCACTAAACACAGAGTTCAGAGTCCATTGGAAAGGTGGCTGAGCATGATCAGCATGAACAGGCCTAAGATGGAGTCCAGGACCTATGAATTCCTTCTTTAACAGTACTTCCCAAGCTTATTTGATCAGATTTTTTTAATCTTGAGAAATTAGTATTCTATGGATCTGTCTGGAAAACAGAGGAATGACATGAACAATGAAGTCAATGGTGCTCCAAGACTTCCTCCACTCATAGACAAACAAAAGAGGGGAGCAATCGCAAAGGTCCTTATAAAGGTCCTGTGAAATGTGGATAAGGATGTAGGGGATGGTCTTGGAAATATTGGAGGTAGGTTCCTGGAGAGGTACTGGGTCAACTCTCAGTAAAATAAATTCACAATTTCAACTATGGAACTTTATATTCTAGGCCTAATCCAGAGTGAAGCTAGTTTTGTTTCTTTGATTAATCCTTGAAAAAGGACACATGAGATGCACCTTTGACAATAGTGGTCAGAAGAGAGCAAAAGTAAGGAGAGAATTTTTATTTCCTATGAGAGGTAGGTCCCAAACTGCTAAAATTCAGAGTATTTTTTGATAGTATCTCCATCCACCTTACCAGAAATTTGTACCTACATGAAGTCATTGTTAGACAACACTTAGTATTCCATCACTTGATAAGAATTAACTCAGGAGGTTTTCTTTAAATTATTACTGGAGTATAATTGCTTTACAATGTTGTGTCAGTTTCTGCTGTGCAATGAAGTATATCAACTATATGTATACATATATCCCCTCCCTCTGGAACCTCCTTCCTACCTCCCCATCCCACCCATCTAGGTCATCAGAGAACACCAGGGTGGGTTCCCTGTGCTATACAGTAGCTTCCCACTAACTATCTATTTTACACACAGTAGTGTATTTATCAGAGAAGGCAATGGCACCCCACTCCAGTACTCTTGCCTGGAAAATCCCATGAACAGAGGAGCCTGGTAGGCTGCAGTCCATGGGGTTGCTAAGAGTCGGGCACAACTGAGTGACTTGACTTTCACTTTTCACTTTCATGCATTGGAGGAGGAAATGGCAATCCACTCCAGTATTCTTGCCTGGAGAATCCCAGGTATGGGGAAGCCTGGTGGGCTGCTGTCTCTGGAGTCACACACACTGAAGCGACTTAGCAGCAACAGCAGCAGCAGTGTATTTATGTCAGTCCTACTCTTCCAGTTCATTCTACCTTCCCCTTGCCCCACTGTGTCCACATGTCCTTTCTCTGTATCTGCATTTCTATTCTGGTCCTGCAAACAAGTTCATTTGTGCCATCTTTCTAGATTCCATGCATGCGTGCATGCTCAGTTGCTTCAGTTGTCTGACTCTTTGTGATCCTATGGACAGTAACCTGCCAAGCACCTCTGTACATAGGATGCTCTAGGCAAGAATACTGGAGTGGATTGCCATGCCCTCTTCCAAAGGATCTTTCTGACCGAGAGATCGAACTCAGTTCCTTCCTAGTTCTTGCTTCTTTAGGCTAACCTATTCTCCTCTGAGTCATTAAATCATAAAACATTAAAGTTGGATGGGACATTGGAAGATATCCAGCCTAAGATTCTCATTTGGGAGATAGGAAACTCAGGTTTAGGGAAATTAAATGACTTAAATAAGAAAGAATGAGTTCTGATTCCCAGTCCTGTGCTCTTTCTACACAATGACTTGAAATCAAAGAGAATCAAGTGTAAGCAGAGAACCAAAAGCATTATCATGAAACACTAACTTGAAAATCACCTAGCTGTATGCAGATGTACATGGTCTTGCCAACTCTTTCATATTCTTGAGGGTTGCCTTTGGCTGCATGCATGCTCAGTCATGTCTGACTCTTTGAGACCCCATGGACTCTACAGTCCATGGAATTGTATAGGCCAGAATACTGGAGTGGGTAGCTTTTCCCTTCTTCTGGGGATCTTCTCAACCCAGGGATGGAATCCAGGTCTCCTGGGTTGCAGGCAGATTCTTTACCAGTTGAGCCACAAGGGAAGCCCAGGGTTGCCCTTAAGTATATCTTAATCAAGACATCTTAGGAACAGGAATGGTATCCACAAGAAAGGTAAAAATCTATTTACTCCTTTTTCTTGTTGATAAGAATACTTAGGTTTTTAGGATAGCAATTCTTGTCTCCCAGCAATGCATTGTGTGCTAATCCTAAAAATGGTTCCTTTAGCACTTACCTTTAGGGTAAAAATGAAGAACTGGCCAGTGAAAAAAAGTACTGCCTTCTCCATTACATCAGTACACATTTATCCAGTTTGTGTGCAATGGAGGAGACAGCAGTAGCTTTGATCATTGTTACTCTATAGTACTAAGCAGGGGGAACAAAAATTCAGTGTTCTAAATCCTGGATCACAGATAGAAGAGAGGGAAGCACAAGATGAACTGAAAATGAGTCACTCAAGTGCTAAAATGACTTCTGCCTCCAGGCCTTTTCCCCTGATCTTCTATCCTGTGTCCTGCTCCTCTGGAGGCAGGAGTTCTGTGTGTATATTCACGTGTGTGTGTATTATACCCCTCTGTTCCCAACATAGCCTTGGCCTGTCTGTAACCAATCATGCCAATCTGAAGAGAACATAGTGTCAGAGCCCTCCGTTTTAAATAGAAAGTGTTTGACAGCAATATTCTTTTCTGGCTTAGTAACTCCTAGGCTCTCTCAGCTTTCTTTTTTTTAATTAATTAATTTATTTGAATTGTAGGCTAATTACTTTACAATATTGTGGTGGGTTTTGCCATACATTGACATGAATCAGTCAAGGGTGTACATGTGTTCCTACCCTCCACATCCCAAACCCTTCCCTCCTCCCTCCCCACCCCATCCTTCTGGGTTTTCCACTGCACTGGCTTTGAGTGCCCTGTTTCATGCATCGAACTTGGACTGGTCATCTGTTTCACATATGGTAATATACATGTTTCAATGCTATTCTCTCAAGTCATCCCACTCTCTTCTCCCACAGGGTCCAAAAGTCTGTTCTTTATATCTGTGTCTCTTTTGCTGTCTCGTACATAGGGTAGTCATTACTATCTTTCTAAATTCCATATATATGCATTAATATACTGTATTATGCCTTTGGCTAATGACCAACCTAGACAGCATATTAAAAAGCAGAGACATTTCTTTGCCCACAAAGGTCCGTCTAGTCAAGGCTATGGTTTTTTCAGTAATCATGCGTGGATGTGAGAGTTGGACTATAAAGAAAGCTGAGAACTGAAGAATTGATGCTTTTGAACTGTGATGTTGGAGAAGACTCTTGAGAGTCCCTTGGACTGCAAGGAGATTCAACCAGTCCATCCTAAAGGAGATCAGTCCTGAATATTCATTGGAAGGACTGATGCTGAAGCTGAAACTCCAATACTTTGGCCACCTGATACCAAGAGCTGACTCATTTGGAAAGACACTGATACTGGGAAAGATTGAAGGTGGGAGAAGAAGGGGACGACAGAGGATGAGATGGTTGGATGGTATCACTGACTCAACAGACATGAGTTTGAGTGGACTCCAGGAGTTGGAGATGGACAGGAAGGCCTGGCATGCTGTGGTCCATGGGGTTGCAAACAGTCAGACATGACTGAGTGACTGAAATGAATTGAACTGAACTGATACTGTATTGGTGTTTTTCTTTCTGACTTATTTCACTCTGTATAATAGGCTCCAGTTTCAACCACCTCATTAGAACTGAAATGAGTTCTTTTTAATAGCTGAGTAATATTCTACTGTGTATGTGTACCATACACATCTGCCAATGGACATCTAGATTGGTTCCATGTCCTGACTATTTTAAACAGTGCTGTGATGAACATTGGGGTACACATGTCTCTTTCAATCCTGGTTTCCTTGGTGTGTATTGCCCAGCAGTGGGATTGCAGGGTCATATGGCAGTTCTATTTCAAGGTTTTTAAAAAATCTCCACACTGTTCTTGATAGTGGCCGTACTAGTTTGCATTCCCACCAACAGTGTAAGAGGATTCCCTTTTCTCCACACCCTCTCCAGCATTTATTGTTTGTAGACTTTTTGATAGCAGCCATTCTGACCGGTGTGAGATGGTACCTCATTGTGGTTTTGATTTGCATTTCTCTGATAATGAGTGATGTTGAGCATCTTTTCATGTGCTTGTTAGCCATCTGTATGTCTTCTTTGGAGAAATGTCTGTTTAGTTCTTTGGCCCATTTTTTAAATTGGGTTGCTCATTTTTCTGGAATTGAGCTGCAGGAGCTGCTTGTATATTTTTGAGGTTCTTTTCAGTTGCTTCATTAGCTATTATTTTCTCCCATTCTGAAGGCTGCCTTTTCACCTTGCTTATAGTTTTCTTCATTTCACAAAAGCTTTTAAGTTTAATTAGGTACCTTTTGTTTCTTTTTGCTGTGATTCATGTCAGAGTGTGTTCTGCCTATGTTTTCCTCTAGGAGTTTTATAGTTTCTGGTCTTACATTTAGATCTCTCTCAGTTTTAACAATGATCAGAGCAATGTAACAACCCCCAGTGGTTGCAGAAGTCTGAAAAGGCATGTGAAAGGAATTACTTTCTACCCCAATCATGTCCCCTGACTCCTATGCCTTTGGCTATAAGGGCTTGAAAAGAAAGTATAGAACTTCACAATGTTATAGCACATCCTCTGATGTGACTCTCCCAAGCACCATATGAGATGAGATTGGACAGGTAACCCCACTGACAATTGAGACTATTAAGGCTTAGAGAAGATAAGGTGACTTACTTAAGGTCACAGATGGTTAGTAGCTGAGCTAACTACAGGACCCCATAGTTTCTCCAAGTGCCTAACTTCAGGGTACTAGAAGCAAGGTATTGACCAAAAAGTCAAGGCCTCAAAATTCACTGATTTGCTCCAAGGCCATTACATACACATGACATTGTGTGGCTATTGGGATGAAAGTAAAGGAGAACCCCATGATCATCTTTCCTTTGCTATGCCTGCCATTTCTGCAGCTAAGAAGAATATCTTGGGAGAACCATTTTAAAACTACTCTACAAACTGGCTCTTGGCATTTCTAGAAAGAATTACTCACCAAAGAAAACTTTAGCTATTATCATTTATAATTGAGGAAGAAATAGAGACTCTGATCACCACCATGTGGCATGTTCACAGATTGTGTGGGGGCCTTTGGGAAAAGCATACCTGCCAAGTCTTGATAGAGCAGTAAACAGAAAGCTCAAACTGTGCTCTACAATCTCTCTGTGGGATATGACCTGTAATCTTCATTATAAAAAGAGAGAACATTGTTTTTTTCTGCCTTTCAATAGGCAATTCACTCTGAGTCAAAGAGATTGTGGATAAAAATGTCCTGTGCTTTTGAAATTCACAATCTGCTGGACAATAGTCTCACAGTGTTATGAACATCAGAGTGAGAACAAGAAGTCCTTGCACCTCCCTCCACTGCCCTCTCCTCTTCCCTCCTCTCCCCAACACCTCCCTGCTTCCTCCACCTGTCCTTCCCTCTGCCTTCAGCTCCCAGGGCCGCTTTTGTGTTAACTCCCATTGCCTTCACAAAGAGTGCCCCACTGTCGCTCACAAATAATGACTAGTGTCACAGATGAAA
The DNA here is from genome assembly GCA_006410935.1 of Redunca redunca. NCBI lineage: Eukaryota > Metazoa > Chordata > Mammalia > Artiodactyla > Bovidae > Redunca > Redunca redunca. The sequence continues at coordinate 60,368 of SJYQ01005698.1, read as the reverse complement.
CCTTAGGCCCTTTGCTGAACTCCCACTTGAAAAATGTGGTGATTTAAAAAATCCTCCTGTCTGCTAAATTTCCACCAAGGGAATAAGATGCAAAATTATGTTCTTTTTCACAGAAATGTTACTAGCCTGTGGGTGTCAACAGAGGAAGTCTGCTGCATCCCACAGCAACTGGAGTGCACACTTCTCTCCTCATGAGCAAAGAACAAGCTGCCCGGCAAATCCTCACCCACCAGAACTGTATCGTCTTCTCCCCCTATTTGTTTGGTGGGTTTTTATTTAGGAGAATTTGTTCTGGAGCTGTGGGTAAAAGAAAACAAGTTGAGTTAGCTACCATCTTTCACCACAGAGTGAACCTGACTCAGAGAAATTAGAGTCTGATGTAGTCTAAACCGCCCCCCAAACACAAATGCCAGCCTTCCTCAGCACCCAGTTACTTTGTACCAATAAACAGCCCCACCTCCCTCCTTCCTCTTGAAGAATAATCAGTATATGGTGTCGTACACTGGCTGTTTCCACCTCAACACCAAATATCCCAATGCTTCAGTTCCTTCAGGTTGCCTCAATACACAGAAGATACCCCACAAAAAAGGTGTCTCAAAGAAAGAACTTCATTTTACTCTTGAAATCAAGTATTTTCAAAACAAAACTCAAACTCGGTGATTGAGGTATGTGATGATTCTCTTCTTCAATGAGGTAAAGTGTGAAAGATAAAAATCCATGAGACACATTATATCTGCCCCCTAGCCACACAGATAATGCTACCAGGTAAGGGCTGTGTTTGTCTAATACAAAGCATCATTTCTGAAAATGTCTTCCACCTGCTCAGAAACACCTGGAATTCTATATTCAATCACATAGACCACGGATCTTCCAAATTGTAACTTCTACGTTTAAGCAACTGTTCCACGTTATTCTCAACCCCACTCAAGTTTGAGAACCACGCTCTAAACTAGGGAGAGATAAGCATATATCCAGGGACTCCATCTATGGCTGATTAAGCTAGTTTTAGGCATGAATCACATAAGACAGAAGAATTTTGAAAGCCTTGCCAATTTTCTGTTTTCCCCCTACTTCTTTTAATATTTAAAACATCACATGCTAAATCAACATTGTGAAAAAAAATTCAACTGAATAAATTTTAAAGATCTTACTGGCTTTATTCAACAATTCATGAATCAGGTAACATCAAATCTCAGCAAACAGAAAGGAAGGAGCTCCTTGATGGTGTGCATAGCCTCCTGTTGTTCTATGGGTAGCATTAGAATCATCTATAAATAATTTAAACTTAAATGTGGGTTGAGCCTAGGTTATGAATGTGAATATGAAATATGAATAACTTCATATTTCCAAAAGCTCCCCCAGGTGATTCTATTGTGTAACTTTAGTTGAGAATAACATACAAAATGATTATCTCCAAATATTAAGGTATACACTCCTCTTTGTCATTTAACTATAGTACATGTATTAAAGTTTACAGTACCTATAAATACCCAGGAGGAGGCCATAGGAAGAAATTTGGCTGAGTACAGGGAGCATCATGGGATTCAGTTAGTAAATGGAGGACAATGCAGGCAAGAGGCATCGGATATAAGGATCCAAAAATAAGATAAGATCAGGATTCAAAGATACCATGGAAAGCTAAGAAGGGAGTGATTTTTTCAGGACAAGGGGAGTCAAGCAAGATTTCAATGAAAGAACCAAAACAGGAACCTCAGCTCTGGAACTTGAGCAAAAATAAATGGCAATTAAGCAAGAAGCCAGATATTAAAGCCAGGCACACAGGGAAGGCACTGCTCATACACAGGGCTTCTTAAATTTTCTCTAGATACAAGATTGGTTCTAGAAGGTGGGAAATGGAGTCAGGAATGTGGTGGCAGGTAAGAAGGTTTTCAGGGACCTTAGAGATGAGTGTGGAAGGCATCAAAAGAGGAAGCAGGCAAATCATCAAGCTTTCAAAAGTGTCGATCCTTCAAAATATTTGAAAAAAAGAAGCATGTGGTGAGAAACTATGGTGGTATGTTTTTAGTTCAGGGTGAATGAGTAAGAACTCTGATTACTTGGGAATCACATCTTAGTATACTTTCATTGTCTTGATTCTAAATATCTCAAAGCACTTTCTGGTCTTGTCTGGGCTTCCTATAGGAAACTTGTTACTCATAAATCTTGTTTATTTTCTTTAAGTAAGTCCCTTAGTTCTAGATTTTTTCTTCTCATTTGCCTTTTTAACCTAAGTTTAATTTGTTGTTATAGTTAATCAGGATCTATTTAAGTAATATCTTATTACATGTACATTTATTTTTGAAATAAATCATGTACTCCTTATTGCCAAACTCAGACTTCAATTGAAGAAAGTAGGGAAAACCACTACACCATTCAGGTATGACCTAAGTCAAATTCCTTATGATTATACAGTGGAAGTGAGAAATAGATTTAAGGGACTAGATCTGATAGATAGAGTGCCTGATGAACTATGGAATGAGTTTCGTGACATTGTACAGGAGAGAGGGATCAAGACCGTCCCCAAGGAAAAGAAATGCAAAAAAGCAAAATGGCTGTCTGGGGAGGCCTTACAAATAGCTGTGAAAAGAAGAGAAGCAAAAAGCAAAGGAGAAAAGGAAAGATATAAGCATCTGAATGCAGAGTTCCAAAGAATAGCAAGAAGAGATAAGAAAGCCTTCCTCAGTGATCAATGTAAAGAAATAGAGGAAAACAACAGAATGGGAAAGACTAGAGATCTCTTCAAGAAAATTAGAGATACCAAGGGAACATTTCATGCAAAGATGGGCTCAATAAAGGACAGAAATGGTCTAGACCTAACAGAAGTAGAAGATATTTTTTTTTTTTTAAAGAAGTAGACGATATTAAGAAAAGGTGGCAAGAATACACAGAAGAACTGTACAAAAAAGATCTTCATGACCAAGATAATCATGATGGTGTGATCACTCACCTAGGGCCAGACATCCTGGAATGTGAAGTCAAGTGGGCCTTAGGAAGCATC
>SJYQ01005698.1:39204-55682 GCA_006410935.1 Redunca redunca | reverse complement strand
CAAAGGTCCGTCTAGTCAAGGCTATGGTTTTTCCTGTGGTCATGTATGGATGTGAGAGTTGGACTGTGAAAAAGGCTGAGCGCTGAAGAATTGATGCTTTTGAACTGTGGTGTTGGAGAAGACTCTTGAGAGTCCACTGCAAGGAGGTCCAACCAGTCCATTCTGAAGGAGATCAGCCCTGGGATTTCTTTGGAAGGAATGATGCTAAAGCTGAGACTCCAGGACTTTGGCCACCTCATGCGAAGAGTTGACTCATTGGAAAATACTCTGATGCTGGGAGGGATTGGGGGCAGGAGGAGAAGGGGACGACAGAGGATGAGATGGCTGGATGGCATCACTGACTCGATGGATGTGAGTCTGAGTGAACTCCGGGAGTTGGTGATGGCGTGCTGCAATTCATGGGGTCGCAAAGAGTCGGACACGACTGAGCGACTGAACTGAACTGAACTGATGATAATTTTAACATTAATAAGTTTTTCCAATCCCATGAACACAGTATATCTTTCTATTTTCATTGTCTTCAACTTATTTTATTAACATCTTAAAGTTCTCTGAGTATAGTTCTTTTACCTCCTTAGGTAGGTTTATTCCAAGGTATTTTATTCATTTCAATGTGATAGTAAATGGAGTTGTTTTCTTAATTCTGTTTTTGATAGCATGTTGTTCCTGTATAGATATGAAGCAGAATTCTGTATATTAATTTTTTATCCTGCAACTTTACTAAATTCGTTGATGCACTCTAGCAGTTTTCTAGTGGCATCTTTAGAATTTTCTATTTTGTAGTATCATGTCATCTGCAAACAGTGACAGTTTTACTTGTTCTTTTCCAATTTGGATTCCTTTTATTTCCTCATCTGTTCTGATTGCTCTGGCCAGGACTTCCAATACCATTGTATAAAAAATGGCAAGAGTGGGCATCCTTGTCTTGTTCCTGATCTTAGAGGAAACGCTTTCAGTTTTTCATCTTTGAGTATGATGTTAGCTATGGGCTTGTCATATATGGCGCTTATTATGTTGAGGTATGCTCCCTTTAGGTCCACTTTCTGAAGAGTTTTTGTTTATCATAAATGGATGTTGAATTCTGTTTAAAGATTTTCTGCATCTACTGAGATGATCATATTATTTTAATTCTTCCTTTTGTTAATTTGATGTATTATGTCAGTTGATTTGCCGAAGTTGAGACATTCTTGCAACCCTGGAATAAATCTAATTTGATCATGGTATATGGTTTTTTTAATGTATTGTTGTATTCAGTTTGTTAATATATTGTTGAGAGTTATTGTGTTTATATTCATCACTTTCCCCTATAATTTTTTTTGTGTGTTGTCCTTTTCTGATTTTGGTATCAGGGTAATGTTAGCTTCATAAAATGCTAGCAAACATTCCCTTCTCTTTATTTCTTTGTAAAAGTTTGAGAAGGATAGGTATTATATCTTCTCTTCATGTTTGGTAGAATTCACCTGTGAGGCTGTCTGGTCCCGAACTCTTGTTTCTTGGGAAGTTTTTAGTTATTGTTTCAATGTCCTTAGAATTCCATCTATTCAGATTTTCTATTTCTTCATGATTCAGTCCTGGAATATTGTATGAATCTAAGAATTTATACATTTCTTCTAATTTGTCCATTTTTAGCTTATTCATAGTATTCACTTATAATCTTTTGTGTCTCTGTGGCAGTCATTGTACTTTCAACTTTTTGTTTCTGATTTTATTTATCTGAGCTTTCTTTTTTTCTTTTGTGAGTCTAGCTAAAGATTTGTCAGTTTTGTTTATCTTTTCAAATAGCCAGCTCGTAGTTTTATTGATCTTTTCTGTTATTTTTTTAGTCCCTATTTCATTTATTTCCACTCCGATCTTTATTATTTCCTTCTTCTTTACTAACTTAGGGCTTCATTTGTTCTTCTTCTAGTTCTTTTAAGTGTAAAGTTATATTGTTTGGGGGAGGATTTTTCTTGTTTCTTGAGAGAGACCTATAGTGCTATCCTTCTTAGTATTACTTTTGTTGCATCCCAAAGGTTTTGGTATGTTGTACATTTATTTTCATTTGTCTTAAGATATTTTTTGACTTCTCCCTTAATTTCTTTGTTGACACAACAGTTGCTCACTAACATGTTGTTTAATTTCCATATATTAGTGATTTTTCCAGCTTTCTTCTTAGAGTTGATTTTTAATTTCAAACACTGTGGTCAAAAAAAATGCTTTGTATGATTTCAATCTTGTTAAATTTGTTGAAATTTAACAAGTTGTTAAATTTATTTTGCAGCCTAGGATGTGATCTCTCCTGGAGAATGTGCACTTGAGAAAAATGTGTATTCTGCTGCATTCAGATGGAATGTTCTGTGTAAATATACTAAGTCAATCTAGTCTAATATTTCATTTAAGGCCACTGTATCCTTGTTGAATTTCTATCTGCATAATCTATCCATTGATGTAAGTGGAGTATTGAAGTCCCTTGCTATTAATGTGCTGCTGTCAATTTCTCCCTTTAGGTCTGTTAATTGCTTTATATATTTTTGTGTTCCTATCCTGGGTATGTGTATATTAATAACAGTTATGTGTTACCCTTTTTTCCTATAAGTCTATTTTGTCTAACATGAGTATAGTACACTTGCTTTCTTTTGGTTGTCATTTTTTTGAAGTATGGTCTTCCATCCCTTCTCTTTGAACCTATGATTGTCTTTAGAGCTGAGATTAGTCTCCTGGAGGCAGCATATAGTTGGGTCTTATTTTTTCATCCATCCATCCACTCTGTCTTTGGACTAAGAAACTCAGTCTACTTACATTTAGGATGATTAGTAATAAATGAGGACTTAGTAGTGCCAATTTTTCTTTTGTATTTTTTGGAGGGTTGTTCTATAGCTCCCTTGTTTCCTTTTCCTTGTTATTCTGTCTGCTGTTTTAGTTTGGTGGTTTTCTGTGATGCTTTTCTCAGTTTTATTTTTTATGTTTCATGTCTCTTCTCTAGATTTATATTTTGTAGTTATCATGAAGTTTGTCTCATAGATAAAATTGTCCTTTTTGTGCTGATAGCATTTTATCTTCATTTACCTATACAGGTTCTCTCCTTTTCCTCTTCCCCTTTTATGTTTTTGTTGCCTCAAAGTATCCTTTTTTATTTATGAGTTTGTTACAGTTATTTCTACTGCTTTTCTCTCTTTGTTTTTTATGCTATAATTAAATGTTTAACAACCTCTTCTGATGTAGGGTTGCAGTCTTCTGATACTGCCACCTTACTCAAACTTTTATATATTTCTGTTCTTTTGTTTCAGGTAAAAGATTTCCTTTTAACATTTTCCTAAGGTAACACTGATGCTCCTGCTAAGTCGCTTCAGTTGTGTCCGACTCTGTGCGACCCAATAGATGGGGGCCCACTGTCTCTGGGATTCTCCAGGCAAGAACACTGGAGTGGGTTGCCATTTCCTTCTCCAATGCACGAAAGTGAAAAGTCAAAGTGAAGTCGCTCAGTCGTGTCCGACTCTTAGCGACCCCATGGACTGCAGCCTACCAGGCTCCTCCATCCATGGGATTTTCCAGGCAAGAGTACTGGAGTGGGGTGCCATTGCCTTCTCTGAAGGTAACACTAGTGGTGATAAACTCCTTCAGCTTTTGTTTGTTTGGGAAAGCCTTTATTTCTCCTTCAAACCTGAGAGATAACTTTGTTGGATAGAGTATTCTTGGCAGACAGTTTTAAACTTTCATATGTTGAGTGTGTTATTCCACTTTCTCCTGGCCTATAGAGCTTTTGCTAAAAAATCTGATACCCTAATGGGAGTTCCTTTGTAGTTTTCTGTACTTTTTCATAGCTATTTTTACAATTTTTCCTTTGTAAATTAAAAAAATTACTTCTTTTTTATTATTTAATGCCCTAGAATTGTTTATTCTTTACATGAGAGAGACTACCTAATTGAGGGGCAGGAGTCTGGGCTTGCTGTTGTTTATGAATTATTTCCAGCTGCACATTCTTCAGACAAATAGCATATTCTTTGAAAAATAAATAGGTATCAAAGCAACACATAAAATAATCCTAGTTCAGGAAATCAGGAAGAGGTCAAAGAGTGGCAGAGAAAGAAGCAGAGGGATAGAAGCAGAAACAAGAAAGAAGTGCTTGTACACCCACATGTACCAATGATGTTAAATGATCCATCCCAGTATTAAATCTTCATATGACTGATTCTTGTACAGACTAGCTTATAGTTGACACTGTTAGGTATTACATTTGTCATTTACAGTTTTAATATAATATATCTTGAAGAAGGTCTTTTTGCACTGAAGTAAAGCTAAGATGTTCTCTTAGCTTTGTGAACTTACATGTCCAGTTCCTTCTCCAAGTTTGGGAAGTTCTCAACTGTTATTTCTTTAAGTAAACTCTGATTCCTTCTCCATCTCTTCTCCTACTGGGATACCAATCATCCTTATGTTGCCCTTTCTAATGGAGTCAGATAGTTCTTATAGAATTTATTTTCTTTTTTAGACCTTAGTTCTCTCTGCTCTCTTATGTGTATCATTTCCAGATTTCTGTCTTCAAACTCACATTATTTTCTTTCATATGGTCTATTCTCTTTCCAGTGATTTCTAATGCAATCTTAACATCTCATTTATTGAGTCCTTCTGCTTCACAATTTCTGTTTGGTTATTTTTATAATTTCAATTTCTTTGGTAAACTATTCTTTTTATTCATTAGTTTTATTTCTGAATTCACTGAACTGCCTTTCTGAGTTTCTTCTAGTTCATTGACTTTCTTCATTACAGCTATTTTGAATTCTCTTTCAGACCACAATATTTCATGACTTGAAGTTTGGTTTTTATTGTCATTTTCTTTTTGTAACACCATGTTACCATAGTTTTTCATGATGCTTGATGAGTCTTTCTTCTTCCCATGCATTTGAAATAGCAAACACGTTTCTTCTTTAGGTAAAGTTGTTTCTGTTGTTGTTGTTGTTGTTGTTTTTACTTCTAAGAATTCAACAGGTTAGTGATTAGAGGCTTTTCTCTAGTTTTTCAGTAGGTGGTGATATAATACAATTTTGGGTTCCTTTTACCTGAGCCTTTGGCTATATTTGAGAATCAGTACTTTCCATCCTCTACAATGTCTGCTAAAAATGTCTCCTGGTGACTTCTTTGTTGCTGTTTGTGATTCTGGAGTCATTGGTGCCTTGCTGCTTCCAGTGTTGCTGCTGTTGCACGTGGAGCACCAGGATACCTCCACCACATCCAGGGTTGCCTGAGTCATGGGCATGGTCACTAATATGTGAGGAGGGAGAGAAGGGGAGCTATCCAGCTGGCATCACAAGTGCATCTGCCACCTCCAGATTTGTTGGGTTTATGGGTGCCAGTGCAGTGGTCAAGAAGGCTGGAGTCATGGGTGCCTCCATGGCTGGAGGGATGGATCACAGGGTCTCCTGCTCTTGCTGCCTGGTTCCCTGCGGCTGTGGGTGCCACTGCAGCTGGGAGGCCAGACTCAGGTGCCCTGTCTCCTATTCTACCAAGTGCTCTGGGGCTGCAGGCTCCGTTGTCATAGCCAGGGAGCCAGGATCACAAGCACCGCCTCTGCTGCTCCCCCACTTCTGCCTCCTCCATGTGTTTAGGCCCAGTACCTTTAGATGTACAGATGTCTGGAACTTTCCAGCATCCTGGTGTTTTGGGCAGAGTTATTGGTGTGTTTGCTGAGTTATGGATGTTTTACTGGTTGTAGACCGAAGGGGAGAGACAATGGGAGCACCATGTGCCACCATGATCCTCACAAAGTATTTTAATATGTTTCCCCTTCTCTGAGCAAATCTACAAATATCACAGTTTTTCCTGACTCTGAAAGAGCAATGATTCAGGGAGCCCAATCTGTTTACCATGTGTCTGGGAGGAGGCTGACAATAAGCCATCACTCTGGCTTCCATATTTTTCATAGTGGTGACCTCTCAAGAAGTATGTCTCATTTGCTTGACTGATTTTTCACCTTTCCAGAATTGTGTTTTTATTACAGGGAGGGAAACCTGGGCACTACAGAGTTCCCTGAGGAGTTCTCACTGATGCAGAAAGAACCTCAGGATTTTCAAAGACATCCTATGAATAAGCAAATACAGAAGTAACTGCATTTTCATCAGGGACTTTGAATTTGTAAGTTTCAAGGAAGCTGGTGGAAATGCTGCAAATGTTTTATTTTCCCCCAAAGGTTGCTAATTTTCTGGGGCCAAAACCCGAATCCACTGGAAACATTAATGTGCGTATCAGACAAAGATTTTGGGTTACTTGTATGTTAGTGATTTGACTTAAAGTTATTTCATAACCAATACTCACAATTGGTCCCGAGTAACTCTAGATACAGTACTGGGACTTTTCTCCATAACATGTCATACAGTGGGGCTCAAGTTCCTTGTATATGGAGACTTGCATTAATTTCATGGCAGACTGACATGACTGCAAAGAATAAATCTTTTTCAAGCCAGTTTAAAGAAGATCATCTCCAAGTCTTTGTTCAGAAAGCACACAGCCATGCTTTAGATAAGACCAGATCTAGGAGTTGAAAGCCCTATAGAAGCTGAGAGAACTGCTGGTTTTTTGTTTTTTGTTTTTGTTTTTGTTTTGTTTTTGCATCTGGCTAATTCTCTTTCTATGTCTGGAGATACTTTCTCTGTTGCACTTACATAGAAGCCAAGTTTGTTTGCCCCAATCATGGCTTTTCACTATTTCCCCCATTTGAGTACGCAACAAAGACTGAATTCAATCCCAATGTACTAAATATAAATACAAATCCTCAAGAAAAGAAACCCAATTTTGCCAACTTGAATCATGTACCGACCCAATCACTGGTGACCAGGGAGGGGACAGACTCCTATGGTCCATTACCTACTCAGAGGGAGCTGGGAGAGATTTCAAAGAGACATGGGCCACCTAGAAAAATGATTGGTAGGCCATGGTTGTTTCTTCCCCTTGATTACCAATCTCAACTCTACCCAGTACCTCCACCACAACCACAGGTTCTAACAAAAATGGACTACTACTAGCCACTTTAGAGCACAGGGCTCGTTCTCAAATGCTTTTTGCCTCTGATTTCATCTGGAATGTTACCCACTTTTCACCACCACCTCTTGCACTACCCACCCACTTCCTTTCCCTCACTAACTCCATCTTTCAGGTGAATACTCTTCCTATGTCGTCCCATTTCAAACTGCATTCATCTTACTTATAGGAATTAGAGGTGCCTGTTTACCTGTTGGAGAAGGCAATGGCACCCCACTCCAGTACTCTTGCCTGGAAAATCCCGTGGATGGAGGAACCTGGAAGGCTACAGTCTATGGGGTCGCTGAGGGTCGGACACGACTGAATGACTTCACTTTGACTTTTCACTCTCACGCATTGGAGAAGGAAATGGCAACCCACTCCAGTGTTCTTGCCTGCAGAATCCCAGGGATGGGGGAGCCTGGTGGGCTGCCGTCTATGGGGTCACACAGAGTCGGACACAACTGAAGTGACTTAGCAGTAGCAGTTTACCTGTCTGTCCCCACAATATGTATAAACTCCAAGAAGACAGAGATGGCACCTTGCTCATTACTATATGTTCAGTGCTTGACAGAGTATTGGCAAGAGTAGGAGACAGTGATACTAACTAAATGGGTGACTGGTCCAAGCTGTAAGGTTCAGAGTATGCTGTCATTGAGAAAATCGCCTGTCCGAGTATCTTATGACCAAATGCTATAATCATTTAGTTTTTGAGTCATACACAATACCACTTTCTTTTTTTAGATTGTTTTTATATTTGAAAGATAATTTTAAGTGTTTGAGGTATATAAGATTGTCTTCAGATGAGGTGAGTATTTCACTATCATCATTTTGGTTGAAGTTCAGTTGAATTTATATATTTCCATGTTTTATTTGTTTCAAAGACATCTATGATAACTTCAAGTGGTGGTAACCCCAGAATTATGATCTTGAAATGCCTTTGGATCATTGATGCAGGATTTTGCAAGCGGAGTTGTACATACGTTGATTGTCTGGACAGGTCAGAAGGCTTTTGACTTCAAAACTCTTTAAATCCAAAAAAAAAAAAAAAATTAACATCAGTTTTATCTGCTCCCACTGAGTACTTGGACGTAAAATCTTTTATTTTCTGAGAACCCTAAAGAGACAACTTGGGATTCACCTCAATCATGTGTCACTGACTCCTAAGAGAAAGAAAAACTAGGCAACACACCATGTGGAGGGAGGGGGATTCAGCTGTCTTTGTTGCCCTTTCCCTTGAGGTCTGGGAGTAGGGAGGGCCCTTGCTTTGTGTTCTGAGGTCAGAATCCAGAGCCCGAGAGGGAGAGCTGAAATAGACAGCAACCCTCTGAGCTATCTGTCATCCAGCATTCACATTACCTTGGCTTTGAAACTAACAATGGAAAGCTAGAGTTAGATTTTTTCAAACCGTGGCTTGTATAAATTTACTGGGTGTCTGGAGGCTATTTTGAAAGTATGTTTAGGCTTCTGGTACTCTTGTGAAAGTACAGTTTTAAAAAAATATTTAGCTTGCTTGGTGAGTATAACTTCTGAAATAATTTAGCTCCTTTCCCATTTTAAGTAACAACATAATTTTAACCAGTATCAATGTGTTTATTCTAAAGTATATACTCTCTATAAGGGAAAGTAAGCTTTGATCATGTCGTTCCCTAGAGGAAGAAACATATTTGTTTGACTTGACCTGGATGAACAAGGAAAGAGAAATATTTTGTAACTTCTAGTTTATGACTTCCTTTCTCTAACATTTGTTTAATCATTCATATTTTCTATATCTTTCTACTTATAACATTAAGTACAAGATATAAACTGTATGCATGTTTTTTCTGCAACATTAGAACAAAATCATGAAAGTCTTTTCTGCCAATCTTCAGGTTCTTATAAATAGTTGTTCTGTAAATAGTTGTCAGAGGTGAGCTCAAAGTCTTCCTACTCTGACATCTTTTATTTATTTTAAATTATAGAATCTTGATTAAATGTTAACATTCCAATAATACATTAAGAGACAATGGCTTTGATATCTAAGACTTCTATAGTGCTTAATATATGTGAGATACTGCTCTAAGTACTTTACAAACATATTAACTCATTTAACAGTATCATGCAGAAACCCTGTTAGGTAGGTAATATTATCATCCCCTTTTTATAGATGAGGAAGCCAAGGCTTAGAGAGCCCCAAGGACTCATAACTAGTGAGCCAGGTGGAGTCCAGATTCGAATCTAGGCAGTCTGACTCCAGAGGTTCTGTGTGTTTTAACCACTTTGTTTTGTATAGAGAGATATAGATCAGCATTTCTCAAATAGGGGGTGATTCTGCTCCCCACCAGAGGACATTTGCAAGGGCTGGAGACATTTTTGGTTGCCACAACTAAGAAGGGAGCCACAGTGCTACTGGTATATAGTAGGTAGAAACCAAAGATGCTGCTGCTAAACATCCTACAAAACACGAGACATTCTGCCACAACAAGGAATTATCTGGAACAAAATTCAGTAGTGCCAAGGTTGAGAAGCCCTGATTGATAGATAAGTGATGATAAATCAATGATACACCGATGATAGGTGATAGATATAGATTGATAGATGACAGGATTGAGGGGTATTGAAATGGATATATAAACTGGCCTTCTAAGATTCAATTTTTTTTATTGAAAAATAATTTAATTAACACTAAAAATCCCTATCTTCTCACAAGGGGAGGTTAGGGTCCCAGTCAAGATGGTTGAGTGTGATTAAGAATGACTGCCCTGAGTGGAGAAACAGACATAGAGAATAGACTTATGGACATGGGGAGAGAGGAGGCGAGGGTGAGATGTGTGGAAAGAGCAACATGGAAACTTACATTACCATAAGTCAAATAGATAGCCAACAGGAATTTGCTGATCTATCAACCTAGAGGGGTGGGATGCGAAGAGAGATGGGAGAGAGGTTCAAAAGGGAGGGGATATGTGTATACCTACGGCTGATACATGTTGAGGTTTGACAGAAAACAACAAAATTCTGTAAAGCAACTATCCTTCAATTAAAAATAAATAATTTTTTTAAATGACTTCTCTTTGTGGAATCACATGAATCATCTGGCTGTCACCATCGTGCTTGTTCCCTTTCTGACTCCAAACTGCAGGACTCAGCAGTGGTGGAATTCTGCTTTCATACCCTCACACTCTTGACTCTCTTCAGTCCTGATCACAACACATAGTTTCTTCAAACAGTAGCACAGAAGGACATAGAGCCATTTCTATTCCCCAGGGCAAACCTTCTAGCAGTTTCAGACTCAACACAGGAACACTTTATTGGAGAAGTCATCCGGCCTGTTCCTGAAAGGAACTGTCACTGAGGGCTGGGTCTCTTGTTGGGGGTACGGGGAAGGGGGGAACAACTTCAGTGAGGAAGGATGGGATGGTAATGTGGGCAAGGTATGGGACTGAAATGCTCTGAAAGACACAGGATAAGAGTCTGGAAAGGGTGATGGTAGTTAGAAAGCCATAGATACCCAAGTTTTTGATAGACATCTGATGCTGGGGCAACCTGCCTTTGGCATGTCAAGGACTAAGGAGCATGCAGGTCATCCTTGATTACTTCCATACCTGGCCAGTGAGCAAGTGTCTAAGGCTGGAAACCCTCTGACCAAGAATTGCAGAGAAAAAGATGGAGGTCCTCTTAGTTGTTCATGCAAAACTTCTGCCTGGACTTGACTTTGCCAAGTTAAATGAGAGCTCATGATATCATTCTCTTGGGCTTGCCTTCCACCAACTTAATTCAAAGAAACCTTTCAAATACCTCCTCCATAGGGACCTACCTCTGCATGTGTGGCAAACGTCTATTTGCTTCTTCTACTGGAGAAGAAAAAAATATATAATCTCTGTCAAGGCACATTCTAGTCAAAATAATAGTTTTTCTCAAATTTAAGTAAATTTCACATTTCTGAAAGAAAAAGACTCTTTCTTTCTGAGCTTTACATCCTCACTGAAACATCACTGCCACCCCACCCTCAGGAAAAAAATTCCTGTTTGATGAGGTCTTCAACTTACTAGAAGAGTTCTCTAGACTCATGTCAGAATTTTATATAAACTTCTACTAGTCAGTTGAGCAAATAAAAATGATTGGAATCTTCAACATACATTTCTGTCTTTTATTTATACTCTTCCTTCGGACCTGGGAAGGCCTTGTTGCCGGCATGTGTCAGATGCTGTGTGACCCCATAAGATTTAAGTTGGCTTCATCACTGTCATTATATCACACAATTGATCCTCTCAGAATAACTCTCTATCATCAAGAATATTCTTACCTTTGACACTGGGTATGTTGCTCACACACTATTTTATAGAGCCAATCCCCAGTTGAATTCCAATCATGTCACATTTTACAACCAGCACATGGCACAGTTCAAAGACTGCCTCTCTCCTGGGTCTATTCTTGAGTCAGGGATCTTCTCCATCACTGACTAGACCATATGACAAGCTGTAGAGATTGTTCAGTCTCAGCTTTTGTTTCTTCTCCCACCTTAGGCTTTATCTAGGGAGACTCTTGCCACACGAAGGATTTCACTGTCAAGGGAATATTTTTTTCCTTGAAAAGTTCTCAAAGAGAAGGATACTGGGGCATATGCTCACATTTTCTAAAATATGGTTACAATGATAAGGTTTCATGTGCCCCCATTTATCCAAGCAATTTAACAGATATGTACTAGAACGGTTTTTCCAGTAATATTTAAGTAATTAGCTAGTATTCGAGAAACAGTTCTTTGCTAGTCTTTCAGAAAAGAACTGATTGCTAATTCTCTCTCTGACTTCTAATCACTGAGCCATTTGTCTAAGGTTGTCAGTTGAATGAATGTGGAAAATGTTCCAATTGGAGAGGTCAAGATTAAAACAGAATTCAATCTCAAATTTACTTGGCTCTAGTGTAGAAATATATGCTCCAATTTTTCTTAACTCCTGCCAGATGAAGCAAAAGAAAAAAAAAATTCTGCTTCATCTTGCCTATACTCAGAGGACTGGTAAACTAAGAATTTGTGCAATGTAGCTGACACTAGGCAGAGAATCAGCCAGAACAATGTCTAACACATAGTAGGTGCTTAATAAGTATATGATATTGAAATAACTTAATGACCCTGAGTGTGGTGACAGACATTGCATCGAAACATCTGGCACCCAGCCCCAGAGTGTGCTGTCTGTTGCTTAGGCACTCTGTTCTCACACATTGATTTATTTTTACATGCACACATTTTATAAAAAAAATGTTTTCATCTATAATTTTAATAGCCAGCCAACTGTGCATAATGTTTAATGACATCCTATTAACAAAGAAACACTTTTAGAAGAACCACAGGGAAGTAACAATTACTGCTTTTCTCCTTAGCACCTGATACAAGGTTTGGCAATAGGAGGCATTGACTAACAGCTCTTGCTCATTTCCAGGGCCCACAGACTGTTTCAGGAGGCAAGTATCTTTACCTGTAGCCTTATCCTCAAAACAATGGCTGGAATGGCTTTAAGTGAAACTGATACAGGTAGTATTATCATATTATCATATATCTCCATTTTATAGATAAGGTAACAAGGTTGGAAATATTAAATGACTTGCATACGTTCACACAGCTGGTAAGAGGTGGAGCTAAGAATTCAGCCCAAGACTATCCACTGCAAAACTTGGCATCAGCGTGGGTGACATGAACCGACAGACCCTGCTCAGCCTAAAACCATTTCTACTGATTGACTGCTCATGGCCTTAAGACTGCCTATCTGTATGGCCCTCTCCTCTAGAACTTACATAAATGTGCCTTGAGATGGAAAAGCTAAGGGTCAGGAGTACCCAACCACGAGGTGCCAACTGTACTCAATAATCTCTACTAGTGACAGGAAGCAGGAATGGCTTAAGAGCAATGGAAGTCTCTTGGAATAGGGAAAGACCCTTGCATAAAGGATTGGGGGAGTGAAAACTGAAGAAGTCTTGGGGTTGCTTATAACCTGTTATCAATGATATTTTATTAATAGAAGGTTAAGATTGAAAATACAAGCTTTGCAGTGGATAGTTTTGGGCTGAATTATCAGCTCCACTACTTACTAGCTGTGTGAACATATGAAATTTATTTAATATTTCAAACCTTGTTTCTTCATCTATAAAATGGAGATATGTGGTAATACTACCTGTATCAGTTTCCTAAGCCTGTCATCAAAAATGACCACAAAGTTGGTGGCTTAAAACAACAGAAATTTATTATCTCACTATTCTGGAAACCAGAAGCCCTAAATCAAAGTATTGGTAGAGTTGGTTCCTTGTAGAGGTTCTGAGGGAGAATCCAGTCCAGGCTTCTTACCACTTTCAGGTAGCTACGGGCAAACCTTAATGTTCCCTGGCTTGGGCTACATAACTCCAATTCCTGCCTCTGTCTGCACATTACCACTTTCTCTGTGTTTCAAAGAAACACTTAGGGCTTTCCCAGTGGCTGAGATCATAAAAAATCTGCCTGCAATTCAGGAGACCCAGGTTCAATCCCTGGGTTGGGAAGATCCCCTGGAGAAGGAAACGGCAACCCACTCCAGTATTCTTGCTTGGAGAATTCCATGGACAGAGGAGCCTGGTGAGCTACTGTCCATGTGGTCACAAAGAGCCAGAAACGACTGAGTGATTAACACACTGTGTCTCAAAATTTCCTTCTCCTCCTTATGTGGAGACCA
Organism: Redunca redunca; assembly: GCA_006410935.1. Lineage (NCBI taxonomy): Eukaryota > Metazoa > Chordata > Mammalia > Artiodactyla > Bovidae > Redunca > Redunca redunca. Next base: position 42,018 of record SJYQ01005698.1, on the reverse strand, counting down.
GTCATTGGATTTAGGGCCTACTCTAATCCATGAAGGTCTTACCTGGTGGCTCAGATGGTAAAGAATCCACCTGCAATGCCAGAGACCTGAGTTTGATCCCTGGGTTGGGAAGATCCCCTGGAGTAGGAAATGGCAACCCACTACAGTATTCTTGCCTGGGAAATACCATGGACAGAGAAACCTGGTGGGCTCCAGCCCATGAGATCTCAAAGAGTCTGACATGACTGAGCAACTAACATTTTCATTTTTTTGTAATCCAGGATGATTAAATTAAGGATCCCCAAATCAAATTAACATACTGCCTATGGACAGTAAGAATTCAATAAATGATCATTATGATTACAAACATGTTAAGTCTTCTTTATTTACAAGCTTACATAGGAACAATGAAAGTCTTGCTCTACAGAAAATGCATGATTATTATATTATGAGTGTTTGTATGCCAATGTTTTGGCATCTAGTCTCACAATATTTGTTAGATGGATTCATATTTGCTGACCTGGTACTTGGTTATAAGATACCTTACAAATATTAATTCTCTAATAAGTGCAAAAGCAGTGATAAAGTCAAAAGTGATAGTACAGAGACTTGAAAGATTACTGGGAATCTTAAAATAGAGATTATATTTTAAAAGAAAGATGAGCATTCCAGACAAGATGGTGTAGACTACTTTTTCTGTGCTCCCTGCTAAAAACAGCTATGAACCCTCAAAATAACTCAAGATGCAACAAAGAAAAACTCTGAAAGATAGAAGATGGACCACAATATTGAAGGAACACAAAAGGGGTAGGGCAAATTTTGAACCACCATCCCACTGAAGAAGGCCAAGAAGGCCACCAAGACCTGGCATTTCCTGACCCCCAACCTATTAAGAGAAAGGACAGCCCAGACAGGTTCACTTCTCCCTGAGATGGTACAGGAGTCCCATTGACAATATTATGTGTCCCTGGCAGAGTCAGGAAGGGGAATTAATTGAAAGTCCTACTGACAATAGATTATTTACTAGGATAAGAACTCGTCCATCCTTACCTTGCTTGAGACTCAACTCCCCCACCTAGAGACGCCACACAGCTAGAAGGCACTGACAAAGAGGATCACAGCACAAGCGTCAACTGAGGAAGCATTCTTCTTCCCCATTGGACCTGAGGTTCCCCTCGTCCTCCACTCAGAGACACTGTGTTTATGCATGTGTGTGCGCGTGCAGTTTGTGGGGAAGGAGGGGGGATTAGCAAGTGGATCATGCCACAATGAATGTGTAGCCTGAGGTGTACTTCATCTTCCACAGACAGGGGGGAGATCGCAACAAGATGCACCCAGTTCAGGAAGCCTATTCGTCCCTGCAGGCCTAAGACTCTCCCTGCCCCCACTCACAGACAAACCTCATAACAAGCACCAAGCTAGGGAGTCACTCTTCATCCTCCACAGATAGCAGGAGCCTGCAAAACAAACACCAGGAAACATCATTCACCCTGAAGCAGGAGACTCCCTTCCCCCACGTGCAAGATGCAGAGAACCAATCCTGAGCAGACTTCTTTGGCTCCCTCATACAATGCTAGCAAGGATCAGTGGAAGCCCCAGTGGCATTAGACAAATGACAGGGATAAAAATAGGACCACAAAGGCTCTGAAAAGGAATATTGTCATTGGAACCACAGTCCCAAAATTAGGTCAGGACTTTCATGCTAAACCTAAACAAAGTGACTACTTGCTGAAATTAAAGGGGTCCACATTCTCTGATGACTATACAGTGTATAGTCTCCCTTATGACTATACAGTGGAAGTGAGAAATAGATTTAAGGCACTAGATCTGATAGACAGAGTGCCTGATGAACTGTGGAATGAGGTTTGTAACATTGTACAGGAGACAGGAATCAAGACCATCCCCAAGAAAAAGAAATGCAAAACAAGCAAAATGGCTGTCTAAGGAGGCCTTACAATTAGCTGTGAAAAGAAGAGAAGCAAAAAGCAAAGGAGAAAAGGAAAGATATACCCATTTGAATGCAGAGTTCCAAAGAATAGCAAGGAGAGATAAGAAAGCCTTCCTCAGTGATCAATGTAAAGAAATAGAGGAAAATAACAGAATGGGAAAGACTAGAGATCTCTTCAAGAAAATTAGAGATACCAAGGGAACAGTTCATGCAAAGATGGGCTCAAGAAAGGACAGAAATGGTAAGGACCTAACAGAAGCACAATATATTATGAAGAGGTGGCAAGAATACACAGAAGAACTGTACAAAAAAGATCTTCACGACCCGGATAATCATGATGGCGTGATCACTCACCTAGAGCCAGACATCCTGGAATGTGAAGTCAAGTGGGCCTTAGGAAGCATCACTACGAACAAAGCTAGTGGAGGTGATGGAATTCCAGTTGATCTATTTCAAATCCTGAAAGATGATGCTGGGCAAGTGCTACACTCAATATGCCAGCAAATTTGGAAAACTCAGCAGTGGCCACAGGACTGGAAAAGGTCAGTTTTCATTCCAATTCCAAAGAAAGGCAATACCAAAGAATGCTCAAACTACTGCACAATTGCACTCATCTCACACGCTAGTAAAGTAATGCTCAAAATTCTCCAAGCCAGGCTTCAGCAATATGTGAACCGTGAACTTCCAGATGTTCAAGCTGGTTTTAGAAAAGGCAGAGGAACCAGAGATCAAATTGCCAACATCCACTGGATCATTGAAAAGGCAAGAGAGTTCCAGAAGAACATCTCTTTCTGCTTTATTGACTATGTCAAAGCCTCTGACTGTGTGGATCACAATAAACTGTAGAAAATTCTGAAAGAGATGGAAATACCAGACCACCTGACCTG
>SJYQ01005698.1:0-25353 GCA_006410935.1 Redunca redunca | reverse complement strand
CACTGTTGTAAAGTGTTGCTTAATACTCTACTGTGTGACCTATATCCTGATTTATGATTAATCAAATCTCATATTATTAGACATTTAGATTGTTTCCAATTTTTTGTATTATAAATATCACTTCTATGAGCAGACCCAGAACTAAACTTTATTCTCATCCTGAATTATGTCCTTTGGATACAGTTCTAATTATGGAAGCATACTTTGAAGAACAAATCTTTGAAGGTTTTTAGTACATATTGTCAAGTTTCCCTCTAGGAAGTTTATACCAATTTTGATCTTGTTTTTTTGGCTACTAGCAGCTCAGTCAGGAAAACAGTAATAACAGTAATTGCAGCCACAACTTGTGGAAAGGTCAACTTCTTTTGACTTTACATACATTATCTCATTAAGTCTTCAAACAGTCCTAAATTTAAGTGGAATTACCCCCATGTAATGGCCAATTTTATGTCAATTTGACTGGATCACAGCACCCAGATATTCAAACATTATGCTGTATGTTTCTGTGATGATTTCTTTTGGATAACATTAACATTTAAATTAGTCAACTCTGAGTAGGGCAAATTGCCTTCCATGATGAGGTGGGCCTCATCCAATCAGTAGAAGGCCTGAATAGAACAAAAGCTGACTTTCTCTGAGCAAGAAGGAATTCTGCCAGTAGACACTTTTTGGACTTGAACTGCGACTGTTTCCCAGGTCTCCAGCCTGCCGGCCTACTCCACTGATTTTGAACTTATCAAGGGTCCATAATCATATAAAAGTGAAAGTGTTAGTTGTTCAGTTGTGTCCAACTCTTGCGACCCCATGGATTGTAGCCTGCCAGGCTCCTCTGTCCATAGGATTTCTCAGGCAAGAATACTGGAGTGGCTAGCCATTCCCTTCTCCAGAGTATCTTCCCAACCCAAGGAGTGAACCTGAGTTTCCTACATTGCAGGTAAATTCTTTACCATCTGAGCCATCAGGGAAGCCCATAATCATTTAAGCTAATTCCTTAAAATACACCTCTCTCTCTCTCTCCACACAGTGTTGGTTCTGTTTCTTTAGAGAACCCTGACTAATACACCCTGTTTAGCAGATGAGAAAGTCAAGATTCAGAGAAGTTAATGCTCCCAGGTTCACACAGACAGAAAACAGCAAATCAGTATTGAAATACAGTTTACATCAGACCATGAGCTCATCATGTCACACTCAGACATTCTCCATCACTGTGGAGAAGTCTGGGTAACTTCCCCCAAACCTGCCAATAGCATTAAATTGAAGGGCCCCTTCACAGTAGAAGATCTCAGTGAGGCAAACTCAGTCACAACAGGGCAGCTACCCAACTCAGAGCCTCTCCCACCACCATTAAAAGAAGACCTTCCAGTCAACTTCTGTTGCAGTTCTTTGATTAAGAGCCCAGAGGCTTCTGTCAATAGGACCTACTAGATATCGGTGGCCATATCATTACTATCTGTTTTTCAGCCCTCAAATGCAATGGGTTAGGTTTGGACATTCTCCCAATTTCTGCAATTTCAGAGTCACCTACATGATGGAGTTGAAGAGCACAACCTCTTGTGATAGCTTTCTTTTGAATCAAAATGTGAAACTAGATTTGAGCAGAGATGAGGAAACGAAGAATAACTAGTAGATATTTTCTTGTCCCTTCCTATTCCAGTACCTAGGGAGCCACCCTGTCTGAAGTGAAAATATATGAAAAAAAAAAAAAAAAAAACCTGAAAGGAACAGTCTGTTGCCCCAATACTCTAACTTCTTGTAGTTCAATTATATGCTAACATTAAATAAAGATGCTGGACCTGAGCAAGCTGCTCTCAGACTGCCAGAGAGTCTCAGAGGCCCTTAGGCACAGTTGCTGAGCAATTCAAATTTTAACTTTAACTACAAATTGTGTGTTACAATTGGCAGATGGGTAAGCTAGAGTGCTATTCTATTTCAGGAAATGAGGCTCTAGTTTTGAGTTTCATGCAAAGGATGCTGGCTGCTGTTTTTGGCATTTAGACTAAAGCTCAGCTCTGTGTCCAGAACCATGATATGGGTACTCAGTCACCAGGACAGTCTGGAAGTCATACACCAAGATGAATGTGTGTTGTTGTTTAGTCCCTTAGTCCTGTCCAACTCTTTGCAACCCCATGCACCACAGTACCCCAGGCTGCCCTGTCCTTCACCATCTCCCAGAGCTTGCTCAAACCCATGTCCATTGAGTCAATGATGCCATTCAACTATCTCATCTCTGTCATCCCCTTCTCCTCTTCTGTATGAATGAATGTGTATGACGCCATATTAAAAAAGAAAATCATGGAAACGACCCCGATTTAAGCCTTCCCTATGTGAAGGTCTCCTGGAGAAGAGAAAGGCTACCCACTCCAGTATTCTGGCCTGGAGAATTCCATGGACTGTATAGTCCATGGGATCACAAAGAGTCCTACATGACTGAGAGACTTTCACTTCACTTATGTGAAGGTGATGCAACTGTATGCAACCTAAAGATTAAAATGTCCCACCCAGCAGAAGATCTGAAAGAATGGCCCCTTTGAGGTAGGAGACAGATGGGCTCCAGGTTGGACTTTTACAATCAGCCAGCCTCCTCTTTGCATTTCCTGAGGCAAGAGGTAGGTGGGCTCCAGTTAAGGAATTTACAACCAGCCTCCTGTTTGCTCTCTGAAATGGAAGTAACAACAGAAACTGTTGGGTAAATAGCCAGTCTCTGTCTCTTGTAAACACCTCAAGGAAATAATCATGGCAAGGACAAAGAGAGGCAAAAACCGTGTCTGAGTAAAGGATTAAGGGATATCCCTCCCCTCTCTTTTGGGAGAAGGGAGACACTATACATCCGCAGAAAGGCTCCTTGGAGTCAAATGAGGTAAGTCAGAAAGAGAAAGATAAATATCCTATTCTAACGCATATATACGGAATCAAGAAAAATGGTACTGAAGAATTTATTACAGGGCAGCAATGGAGAAACAGACATAGAGAATAGACTTATGGACATGGGACGAGGGGAGGAGAGGGTGAGACGTATGGAAAGAGTAACATGGAAACTTATATTACCATATGTAAAATAGTTAGCAAATGGGAATTTGCTGTATGACTCAGGAAACTCAAACAGGAGCTCTGTATCAACCTAGAGGGGTGGAATGGGGAGGGAGATGGGAGGGAAGTTCAAAAGGGAGGGAATATGTGTATACCTATGGCTGATTCATGTTGAGGTTACAGAAAACAACAAAATTCTAGAAAGTAATTATCCTTCAATTAAAAAAAATTTTTTTTTAAGTCAGGAGGTTAATTCCAGGCCATATTGAGTCCTGCTCCTCCCCAGAAGTCTTCACTTTGAGATACATCTTGGCTAAGGTGTGCGTGCACACCCCAAGGGAGGGTCCTGAGACAAATTAACCAGGGGGGACAAAGCAAGATGATTGGCCTGAGGGAAGACAAAGATCTGGATCTTATAAAGGAACTTCCCTAAAGCATAATTCTCTCTCTGAGCTTCTGCTTACTTCTGCAGGGGTCTGAAATCATCTTCACACCAAGCGAGTCCTTAATAGCTTTGGTGAATGGAGTTCCAACAACTTTTCAGTTCAGTTCAGTTGCTCAGTCGTGTCCGACTCTTTGCGACCCCATGAGTCGCAGCACGCCAGGCCTCCCTGTCCATCACAAACCCCCAGAGTTCACTCAGACTCATGTCCATCGAGTCAGTGATGCCATCCAGCCATCTCATCCTCTGTCGTCCCCTTCTCCTCCCGCCCCCAATCCCTCCTAGCATCAGAGTCTTTTCCAATGAGTCAACTCTTCCGCATGAGGTGGCCAAAGTACCAGAGTTTCAGCTTCAGCATCATTCCCTCCAAAGAAATCCCAGGGCTGATCTCCTTCAGAATGGACTGGTTGGATCTCCTTGCAGCCCAAGGGACTCTCAAGAGTCTTCTCCAACACCACAGTTCACAAGCATCAATTCTTCAGTTCTCAGCTTTCTTTATAATCCAACTCTCACATCCATACATGACCAGTGGAAAAACCATAGCCTTGACTAGATGGACCTTTGTTGGCAAAGTAATGTCTCTGCTTTTCAATATGTTATCTAGGTTGGTTGTAACTTTTCTTCCAAGGAGTAAGCATCTTTTAGTTTCATGGCTGCAGTCACCATCTGCAGTGATTTTGGAGCCCCAAAAAATAAAGTCTGACACTGTTTCCACTGTTTCCCCATCTATTTCCCATGAAGTGATGGGACCAGATGCCATAGCTGCCTCCAATTCTGCCTCAGTCAAATAGACACAATTTCAGTTTGCTTATAGGAAAAACAAACACAGAATGGAAAGTTCAAGAGGAATAATAACTTCAAAAGATTAGGTATAGAAGGAACATACCTCAATATAATAAAGGCCATATGACAAGTCCACAGCTAACATCATGCTCAATGATGAAAGACTGAAAATTTCTCGTCGGGTCAGGACACCTTGAGTAGGTGCCTATTCTCACAACTCTTATTCAACATAGTATGGAAGTCCCAGGTAGAGTAATTAGGCAAGAGAAAAAGACATCCAAATTAGAATGGAAGAGGTAAAATTATTTGCAGATGATATAATCTAATATATAGAAAATCCTAAAACTCAACTGAAAAGCTGTTGGAACTAATCAACAGATTAAGTAAATTTGCAGGATATAAAATCAGCAAACAGAATTGAGTTGTTTTTCTATACACTAAAAATAAAAAACATTTAAAAAAGAAATAAAACTATCCCATTCACAACAGCCTCAGAAACAGCAAAATACTTAGGAATAAATTTGATCAAGCAAGTGAAAGACCTGTATAAGGAAGACTACAGGAATTTGATGAATGTTATTCTGTTACCGAGTTCAAGCTTACTCTGCTTGCCACAGGACAGGCCAATGAATCTGAGGGGCTGAGGCAAGGAATATAGCTGACGACTAAGATAGCAAGCTAGAACCTCAAAATAACCATTTTGTCAGGGCCTAGTTGCCAGATTCTTTTATGGATCAGAGATGGGGGGGTGAGGAAACAAAGTAAAAAGACTATTCAATCCTTGCAAAGGTCTCCTAGAATGGCAAGCCTCAGAAAGGGGAAGGTGTTAGTTCCTTACAGTCCTTCAGAGGTGGGCTGCTCAGCTTATCTCCCTCAGGAAGGCCATTATGTATGTTTATTATAACACAGAAGCAGAACCAGTGTAAATTTAAAACTAACCCTTCCTGGTTATAACTATATGTTCATGGATCAGAAGAATTGATATTGTTAAAATGTCCATACTCCTCAAAACCATCTATAGAATCAATGCAATGTCTATAAAAATTCCAATAGCATTTTTCACAGAAATAGAAAAACAACTCCCAAATTTGTATGGAACCACAAAAAGACTAAGCAACCAAAAGAGAGAAGAGGCAAGCTGGAGGTATTACACTTCTGATTTCAAAGTATACTGTGTGTACTAAGTCATGTCCAGCTCTGTGCAACCCTGTGACTATAGTCTGTCAGGCTCCTCTGTCCATGAGATTCTCCAGGCAAAGCTACTGGAGTGGGTGGTCATGCCCTCCTCCGGGGATCTTCCTGACCCAAGGATCGAACCCTAGTCTCTTATGTCTCCTGGACTCGCAGACAGGTTCTTTAACACTAGCACCACCATCAAAACAGTATGTTATCAGCATATAAACAAGCACAGATGTCAATGAAACAAAATAGAAAGCCTAGAAATAACCCCCCACATATCAGGTCAACTAATATTTGACAAGGGAGCCAAGAATGGGGAAAAACTAATCTCTATAGTAAATGGTGTCAGAAAACTATAACCATATGCAGAAAAATAAAATTGGGCCCTTTTTAAATTTTTTCACAAAAATTATCTTGAAACAGATTAAAGACTTGACCAGGACTGATACCAGAAAAATCCTAGAAGAAAACAGGAAAAAATCTCCCTGACATTGGTCTTAGCAATGATTTTTGGACATGATACCAAAAGCACAAGTAACAAAAGCAAATAATCAACCAATGGGACTGTCAACATAAAAAGCTTCTGCACAGCAAAAGCTTCGCTCAACAAAATGAAAAGGAAACCTACAGAATGAGAGAAAATATTTGTAAAATCACATACGAGATAATGGGTTAGTATCCAAAGTTTATAAAGAATTCATACAATTCAATAACAACAACAAAAACAACAAACAAACAAACAATCCATTTTTTAAATGGTCAGAGGAACTAAGTAAACGTTTTTTCAAAGAAGACATCCAAATGGCAGACAGATACATGTGCAACATCACTAATTATCAGGGAAATGGCAAATCAAAACACAGTGAGATACTACTCCACACCTGTTAGAATGGCTATCATCAAGATTGATATGAGATAACAAATGTTGGTGAGGATGTGGAAAAAAGGGAATCCTTGTGCACTGTTGGTGAGAACGTAAATTGGTACAGCCACTATGGAAAATGGTACAGAGCTTCCTTAAAACTTTTTTAAAAGAGTTGCTATATGATTCAACAATTTCATTTGGGGGTATAATACAAAAGAAATGAAAAATAGGATATTGAAAAAATATCTGTACCCTCATATTTATCACAGCATTACTCACAATAGCTAAGCTACAGAAACAACTTGTCTAGTAATGGATGAATGGATAAAAGAATTTATGAATGGATGAATGGACAAAAACATGCAATGCATACAAATATTTACATATATTAATAGATATATTTACAAAATGGAATCATATTCTGCCATGAGAAAGAAGGAAATCCTGCCATTTGTGACAACATATTTGGAACTTGAGGGCATTATGTTAAATGAAATAAGTCAAACAGAGAAAATCAAATACTGTACGATATCACTTATATGTGGAATTAAAAAAATGAAACTCATAAAAACAGAGAGTAGAATGGTGGTTGCTGGGGACTTGAGGGTAGGGGAATTGGGGAAACCTGTAAGGGTACAAACTTACAACTAGTAGATAAATAAGTTCTGGAGAGCTAATGCACAGCATAGTGACTATAGTCAGCAATATTGTATTATAAACTATAAAATTGTTTACAGTCTCGATCCTAATTGTTTCACCACGAAAAAATAAATAGATTATAACTATGTGATGGGATAGAGGTGTTACCTAATGTGATGGTGGTAATCATATTGCAATATATAAATTATTAAATCAACACATTGTACATCTTAAATTTACACAATGTCATAATTTAGTTATATCTCAATTAAAAAATAAGAGTAATGGCAGCCAACATATCCTTAAGAGCTTAATGTCAACAGGGTACTCTAAATGCTTTCATATATAATTAACTTTTATAACAATAATTCAATGAAGTAGTCAGGATTCTTCTCACTATTTTACATATGAAGATATAGACTTAGAAAGATCAGTGACTTGCTGCCGGTCTCCTAACTAGTAAGTGAAGGATAAAGGTTTCTTATCTTAAACCCTGTACTGACAGCTAAACACGGAAAGACAAATACTGTATTATCTCAATTACATGTGGAATCTACAAAAGCCGAGCTCATAGATTCAGAGAACAGCTTGGTGGTCACCAGAGGTGCACAGTGGCAGTGGTGGGGAAGTGGGTGGATATGGTCAAAGGGTGCCAATTTCCAATTATAAGATGAATAAATTCTGGGAATGTAAAGTACAGCCTGGTGACTATACTTGATAATACAGTATTGTGTAGTTGAAAGTTAAGAGAGTATATTTTAAAAGTCCTGACTGCAAAAAAAAAAAAAAATTGTGAAAATGTAAGGGGATGGATGGGCTTCCCTGGCAGCTCAGACAGTAAAGAACCTGCCTGCAAAGCAGGACACCGGGGTTCAGTCCCTGGGTCAGGAAGATCCCCTAGAGAAGGGAATGGCAAACCACTCCAGTATTCTTACCTGAAGAATTCCATGGACAGAGGCACCTGGAGGGCTATAGTTCATGGAGTCGAGAAGAGTCAGACATGACTTAGCAACTAACACTTTCACTTGACTTCAAGGTGATGGATGTGATGATCATGTAATAGTATATATGTATACCAAAGCATTACATTGTATACCTTAAACTTACACAGTGTTATATGTTAATTATATTTCAGCAAAGCTGTGAATAAATACTGTCCTCTGGAATAAAAAAGTAACATGTAGCAGTACATACAACAAGAATACATGAAATACAATTATTCTTAATAACCATAAAAATAGAATGTTGAATCTCATAAAGTCAAATTGTTCTGAGACTGAAAAAGTATGTGAAAGACAAATAGGAAGTTTCTAAGAACTTAGGGAAAATTCAATTTTTCAATTCAAATCTGCTAAAGTGAAATTTATGCTTCCTTCAGTTGCCCATTGAGAAAACTGCATTCTTCTTGTTTCAGCAAGGCTTATGAGTTAAGGAAAGAGAAGGTAGCAAGTACTTGCTGAGAGCTTCTTGCTTCCCTGGAAGGTTGCACACATTCCCTCCCTTATGAGGTAGACCTCATAAATATGAGTATTATTATTATTAAATAATAATATTGTTATTAAACAATAATCAACATATTATCGTTTCTGATTTACGGAGAAAGTCAGGCTGACAGAAGCTCAGTGGTGGGTCCCAATACCAATATTAGATAGGAAGACACGCTTCAGACCTTGTCCATCTAGTTCCAAAGGCCACTGTGTTCTACTTGCTTGGTCAAGTCTGTAGTTTCTTGCCTCCAAGAGAAAAACTTCACCTACAGATATATTTACTACCAACTTTCTACCTTTCCTCCTGTCTTTCAATGGTTTCCACAGTCTCCTTCTCATCCCCTCTCATTTTCTATGCCACTTCTGTCCATGTACTTTTCCTGAGGTAGTAACAACACATCAATTTTCTCTGAAAGAAAGACCTCTGTATTAGTTTTAAATGTGGGAGCATGATAGGAGGCAAAGCAGAAAATCTCAGCAATCAAGATTTGGCAGGTGAGGGGAGGAATGGAAATCCAGTGTTTTCTGGCAAGTATTCTTCACAACCACATGTGCAGATGACAAAACTATTGCAGCAAGTGAGACTCTGCTCAGTGAAATTAAGAAAGGGGTTTAGAAAACTCTATCCTCAACCATTTAGAATGGGAAAGACTAGAGATCTCTTCAAGAAAATTAGAGATACCAAGGGAACATTTCATGCGAAGTTGGGCTCAAGAAAGGACAGAAATGGTATGGACCTAAAAGCAGAAGATATTAAGAAAAGGTGGCAAGAATACACAGACTGTACAAAAAGATTTTCACCACCGAGATAATCACGAAGGTGTGATCACTCACACTCAACTAGAACAGGACATCCTGGAATGTGAAGTCAGCTGGGCCTTAGGAAGAATCACTACGAACAAAGCTAGTGGAGGTGATGGAATTCCAGTTGAGCTATTTCAGATCCTGAAAGATGATGTTGGGAAAGTGTTGCACTCAATATATCAGCAAATTTGGAAAACTCAGCAGTGGCCACAGGACTGGAAAAGGTCAGTTTTCATTCCAATCCCAAAGAAAGGCAATGCCAAAGAATGCTCAAACTACCACACAATTGCACTCATCTCACACACTAGTAAAGCAATGCTCAAAATTCTCCAAGCCAGGCTTCAGCAATATGTGAACCGTGAACTTCCAGATGTTCAAGCTGGTTTTAGAAAAGGCAGAGGAACCAGAGATCAAATTGCCAACATCCACTAGATCATGGAAAAAGCAAGAGAGTTCCAGAAGAACATCTCTTTCTGCTTTATTGACTATGCCAAAGCCTTTGACTGTGTGGATCACAATAAACTGTGGAAAATTCTGAGAGAGATGGGAATACCAGACCACCTGACCTGCCTCTTGAGAAACCTATATGCAGGTCAGGAAACAACACTTAGAACTAGACATGGAACAACAGACTGGTTCCAAATAGGAAAAAGAGTATGTCAAGGCTGTATATTGTCACCCTGCTTATTTCACTTATATGCAGAGTACATCCTGAGAAACGCTGGGCTGGAGGAAGCACAAGCTGGAATCAAGATTGCCGGGGGAAATATCAATAATCTCAGATATGCAGATGACACCAGCCTTATGGCAGAAAGTGAAGAACTAAAAAGCCTCTTGATGAAAGTGAAAGAGGAGAGTGAAAAAGTTAGCTTAAAGCTCAGCATTCAGAAAACTAAGATCATAGCATCCGGCCCCATCACTTCATGGCAAATAGATGGGGAAATAGTGGAAACAGTGGCTGGCTTTATTTTTCTAGGCTCCAGAATCACTACAGATGGTGATTGCAGCCATGAAATTAAAAGACACTTACTCCTTGGAAGGAAAGTTATGGCCAACCTAGATAGCATATTAAAAGCAGAGACATTACTTTGTCAACAAAGGTCTGTCTAGTCAAGGCTATGGTTTTTCCAGTGGTCATGTATGGATGTGAGAGTTAGACTATGAAGAAGGCTGAGCACCGAAGAATTGATGCTTGTGAACTATGGTGTTGGAGAAAACTCTTGAGAGTCCCTTGGACTACAAGGAGATCCAGCCTGTTCATTCTAAAGGAGATCAGTCCTGGGTGTTCATTGGAGGGACTGAAGTTGAAGCTGAAACTCCAATACTTTGGCCACCTGATGTGAAGAGCTGACTCATTGGAAAAGACCTTGATGCTGGGAAAGATTGAGGGCAGGAGGAGAAGGGGATGACAGACGATGAGATGGTTGGATGGCATCACTGACACAATGGACATGGGGTGGACTCCAGGAGTTGGTGATGGATAGGGAGGCCTGGCGTGCTGCGGTTCATGGGGTTGCAAAGTCGGACATGACTGAGCGACAGAACTGAACTGATCTTCAACCAACCCTTTCCCCCTAGAAGTTTTCTTAAATGAATCCCTTGATGTGACAGTGAGGGAAAATGCATATTTTGGTTTATCTAAATACCACTGAAACACTAGAACACTCATAGCCAGGCCTTTCATACAGCGTTCCAAAATCACACACTACCTACCCCAGGAGGGCAGCCGTTTTCTCACCAGCTGATGCTAACTATCCTGAGGATACTGACCAGGGAATTCTTTTCAGAAATACACCTAAATTAAAGAGTGGTGAAAGAAGCTTGTCTTTCACTGAGTTCTGTGCAAGACCGTGCTGAGATTTGAATGACTGTCTATAAAGATGTTGTTATTCAGTCACTCAGTAGTATCTGACTCTTTGCGACCCCATGGACTGCAGCATGCCAGGCTTCTCTATCCTTCACCATCTCCCAGAGTTTGCTCAAACTCATGTCCATTGAATCCATGATGCCATCCAACCATCTCATCCTCTGTTGCTGGGGTAGGGACAAATCAAGAATCCTTGAGCCGGAGGTGGAGGTGGGGTTAAACCAGAAAAATCTTGCCTGCTATTTCCTTCCAGCTATGTATCGAAGACATCTAGAGCCTTAAAGTCAGTATCAAGGAGCAGTGACTAATTCATCAAACACAGCTCTGTAGACCAAGGACTGACCATTTTAAAGATTTCTTGTGCAAAATCTTTAATAGCAAGGGAGTCTAGCACCTAGAACAAGCCAGCAGAGCTTTCCATCAGGTAATGGAGGGCTTCTGTCTCTTGATGGGCCAGTAAAGGAATCTGTTGGAATATGCTTTGGAGAAGTGTTGCCATAGGCCAGTGCCAAGGCATCACACTGCATGAGCAGATGTCAGTCCTGCTCCACCTATACTTGGCAGTCCAGTAACCAAAGCATGAGACACACCATGGAACCAGAGTGACACCTCCCCAGCACAGGGGTTTACCCCGCGTTTATGGCCCACTAGTGGCCCTTTGCAATTTGCATTACCTTGATGTAGTCCAGGTCAGCTTAAGTCAGAGCAAAGAATGATAAGGACTGGAAACTCTTAAGAACAAAAAAGAGCTCAGTTGGTAAAGAATCCGTCTGCAATGCAGGAGACCCGGTTCGATTCCTGGGTTGGGAAGATCTGCTGGAGAAGGGATAGACTACCACCTCCAGTAGTTTGGGACTTCCCTTAGGGCTCAGCTGGTAAAGAATCCACCTGCAATGCGGGAGACCTGGGTTCAAACCCTGGGTTGGGAAAATCCCCTGGAGAAGGGGAAAGGCTACCCACTCCAGTATTCTGGCCTGGAGAATTCCATGACTCTATAGTCCATGGGGTCACAAAGAGTCAGACATGACTGAGCGACTTTCACTTCACTTCACTTCAAGAACAAAAAAATAGGTTTCAGCCATATCAGGGTAGCCATAGGCACCTCTGCATCTGCTCATTCACTAAGAGATATCCAGAGTGTTTTGCAAGGTTCTGGCATAGGCAAGGCACTGCTTCTTTGAAACCACTATGACAAATGGCTAATAGGTCACATTGCTGCTGCTGCTGCTGCTGCTAAGTTGCTTCAGTCGTGTCCGACTCTGTGCAACCCCACAGATGGCAGCCCACCAGGCTCCCCCGTCCCTGGGATTCTCCAGGCAAGAACACTGGAGTGGGTTGCCATTTCCTTCTCCAGTGCATGAAAGTGAAAAGTGAAATTCGCTCAGTAGTGTCTGACTCTTCCTGACCCCATGGACTGCAGCTTACCAGGCTCCTTCGTCCATGGGATTTTCCAGGCAAGAGTACTGGAGTGGGGTGCCATCCCCTTCTCTGAACAGATCACATTAATTCTGAGTAAAAGTCTGCGTGTGCTGGAACTAGGGTATTTCCCCACAGTAATTCTGACCATGTCCCTCCACTTACCATCATTGATTATTAGCTTTGGAGGCTGAGCCACAGGAAAAGGACAAAATAATGTTATGGCAAAATGGGAGAAACTCCAAGAAAGAATGCTACAATGACAATAGCCACGAAGAGGAGAAATGGCAGGCATAGACAGAGGCAGACAACCTAAAGAGGAAAAGAAGAAGGTCCACAGTTTCTTGGTCTGGGTAAAATCAGCCACCTCTGACCATTAGCCTTTAAAATCAGAGACATCGAAGTTGATGCAGGAAACTTCACTTTTTTCTTTACTTTAAGAAATTGCCACAGTCATCCCAATCTTCAGCAACCACCCACAATGATCAGTCAGCAGTCATCCACATTGAGGCAAGACCCTTCACCAGCAAAAAGACTGACTTGCTGAAGGCTCAGATGATGGCTCAGAGAAGGCAATGACAACCCACTCCAGTACTCTTGCCTGGAAAATCCCATGGACGGAGGAGCCTGGTAGGCTGCAGTTCAGGAGGTCTCGAAGAGTTGGACACGACTGAAGCGACTTAGCAGCAGCAGCAAATGATGGCTAGCATTTTCTTAGCAGTAAAGTATTTGAAAGTATGTCATTATTTTTTTAAGTATATAGCTCTTATACACTGAATAAGCTACAATATAGTATAAACATGATTTTATGCACTGCTGCTGCTGCTGCTAAGTCGCTTCAGTCGTGTCCAACTCTGTGTGACCCCATAGACGGCAGCCCACCAGGCTCCCCCTCCCTGGGATTCTCCAGGCAAGAGCAATGGAGTGGGTTGCCATTTCCTGCTCCAATGCATGAAAGTGAAGAGTGAAAGTGAAGTCGCTCAGTTGTGTTCGACCCTTCGCGATGACATGGACTGCACTAGGAAACCAAAAAAAAAAAAAAACAGAGGCATTGAACCCTCTACTCTGTGTATGATGGTGAACAACCAGTAGTAACTTAAACAGTAGTCAACCAGTAGTAAATCAAAGAATTTCTAAAGGAATAAGCATGCAATTTGAAGATATGTTAACTAGTCCTAATCTATATGTAAATTAATTTACTTAAATATCTTAACATTCCCATTTTGAGCAGTAGGGCCTGAAATAAGAGTTCTTGTGTTAAGCGATTTTTTTGGCAGAATGTTGTTAAGAGAAGGGGGTAGAAAGAAACAGAATAGAATGGGAGGTGGGGGAGTTGAGCCCGAATGTGGTCTCAGCTGGAGATTAGCTTCAGTCTGGTTTGCACAGGGAAGCTCTGGAACAGTATTTTCCAGAAGCAGATCATTTCAGAATAATAGGCTTAAGTGAGGTAGCAAAGCTGCTTTGTTTTGGGATGACAAGCTGACCCATTGAGCTGACAAAACATGGGACACTCAGAGCAACTCTACAGGAAGATGCTATCAGAACTCTGAGATTTCAAGTTATGAAATTAACACATCACACTTTTAAAAATAGATCATAAAATAAGAAGAGAATCTTGGTTGTAACAGGATTGCCAATAGCTAAAGGAAATGCGATATCCACAGAAACAGATAGTCATCATGGAAACACAGAACCAAAAAAGATAAGTCCGGGTCGAAGCTGGCAATGTCCATTCAGCAGTGTTGAGAGAGAAAAGGTGCCCTGTCCTACGAACATAGCCAACTAGACCCCACAGCTGGTATATACCTGTGATGAAAATGGTTGCATTTAGCTATCAAATCTGATGATAGCAGTTATTAAAATCATCTAGCTACCTCCCCTCTCTGTTTCCTTGCCTAGGAGCAGCCTTTTTTTCACATAAGCGTTTCCTCAGGAGCTTCCATCCAGACAGAATTCATTTACCAGCAGAAAAACACAATCCTCAGAATTCTCATTATAAATTATATATCGGCATTCTAATCTGTGTGTCAGTCTCCTGTGACTTGGGTAAACAGTAGCCCCCCAAATTTGTTCAACTCTAAATCCAGCCATATACTTCACTACACTAAAAGCATTATTGAGGAGAAAAAGGAAAAGGGAGAGAGGGAAATATTTAATTGGTTCATACAATTGTGGGAGTTGGCAAGTCTGAAATCTATAGAGCAGGCCAACATACTGGAAATTCTGGCAGGGTTTCTATGTTCCAGTCTCGAGGCAGAATTGTTTCTTCTCTAGGAAACCTCAGTGTTGCCCTTAAGACCTTCAACTGATTGGATGAGGCCCACCTACATTATCAAGGGTAACTTCCGTTACTTAAAGTCAACTGATTAGAAATGTTAATCACAGCTACAAAATACCTTCACAGCAACATTTAGACGAATGTTTGACCAAACAACTGGGCACCACAGTCTAGCCAAATTGACACAAAGTGAACCTTCACAATGACATATTCACTAAATTTTAATGACTGTTTTACAGACCATTAGGGACTGTGGCAAGAAGTGTGACGATCACCATCAGTACCACCTTGCACTGAAGGGCCCTGTAAAGTGACCATGCAGCAGAGTAAAGGCCCAGTCACTAGTACTGTACCAGGAAGACCCTGACCAGTTGGCTGGTTCCCGAAGGGATATCGCCAGACAGGAAGTGCAAGGATGAGGATGCTGGGCATAGGAGGAAGAGGGGCAACAGAGGGCCAGCATTTGGGGAAGACCAGCCTAAAGAGAGAGGGCAAAGCACATCCCACTTTAAAGGCAGGGGCAGTGGGGTAAGTTTGTAGAAAAAGACAGAGATGCATATTGACTCCAGACAAAAGAAAAGAAGCTCAAGACTTACCCCTCTAAGACACTTCCCTACTTCATCATATTGAAAGGGCCAGTCTTGGAAAATAACCTTAAATGTGTTACTCAATCAGTATACATTTCAAATTCCAGAACTCTGTTTTTCATATAGAAAATAGAATAATAGAAAAGAAGAAAATCATGTTCATCAGAGAAGATAAAGAGAAACTAGCCAAAGGATTATGTCCCTGGAAATTTAAGTTTATTTTTTGACAGGATTGTATTTTTATTCGAGGTTGGACTTTTGATGGAGTGTTTCTGATGTATGGGTGCAGGTGGGTTTAATCCCTTCAGCATTATTTCCCATTTTAAATCAGGAGCCCAGCCTTCCACAGGCTTGGCATGGTCAGGTCTACAGCTCCACTTGCTTCCCATTTCACTTTGAGCCAAGAATGGACTGTGGGGCGTGTCCCCTTTCACTATGAGTTCCATATATGAATAATTAACCATAACTTGACTACAAGGGTAACGGAGCCCACCAGGCCTATTTTGAAATCTTCCAGGCAGGAAGATCTGGGTTCACTTGCTCCCCACATCTCATAAGTTCATGAAGTCACAGGTCCCTGGGTCAACTGCCCCTGGGAGAAGGAAAGAGATAGTACTTAAATTGAGTTTGAAGTTGATGTTTTAAATTGAGAATAGGTGGGGGTTTGGGGGAGAGGTGGAGGAAAGGGCCTTTTCCCCTAACACTTTATTTTGAATATTTTTAAACAGAAAAACTGAAAGAATGAGAGATTAAACACCCATATACTCACCACCTTGATGCTATGTTTGCTTTATCTCATGTCTAACCTTCTATTTATCCCTGTATCATTTATCAATTCATCTTATTTTTTTGGATGTAATTCAAAGTAAGTGGCAAACATCAGTATGCATTACTCCTGAACACTCCACCATGCATAACATTAACTAGGTTGAACTGAGTTTTAGCATTCAGAAGAAACAAGAAAGCTTTGGAATTCACCCAAGGTATCATTAAGGGATGCAAAAGATACTCAGTAGAGCATGGTTGAAGGCAATGATTGTAGAAAAGTAAAATCCCTGGGAGGAAAAGCTTAAATATAAGTGTAGTTTATGATGTTATTTGTCTCTTTCTTTGAAGAACATTCCTTTAATGTTTATCTGTAGTCATTATATGCAGGTANTTATATGCAGGTATCTCAGTACTGCACTGGTGTTTCACTGGTATAATGTGGATATTCATCAAGATTTTTATTTGTTTGTATGTTAAGTTTTCATTATTAAACTTTATTTCTACCATGAATTTATTCAGTAGCAATATATGTAGACTCATTGTCCAGGCAAACAGATGTATAATACCTGTATGCATGTATGTATATATACATGCATATTATATATATGTATGTGTATATACTTCAGTTCAGTTCAGTTGCTCAGTCATGTCCGACTCTTTGCAACCCCATGAATTGCTGCACGCCAGACCTCCCTGTCCATCACCAATTCCCGGAGTTCACTCAAACTCATGTCCATTGAGTCAGTGATATACTTAGACATTAATTTAAGGTAATCTAGCCCCCAAAATGGGAGAAGGCAATGGCACCCCACTCCAGTACTCTTGCCTGGAAAATCCCATGGATGGAGGAGCCTGGTGGGCTGCAGTCCATGGGGTCGCCAAGAGTCAGACATGACTGAGCGACTTCACTTTCACTTTTCACTTTCATGCATTGAAGAAGGAAATGGCAACCCACTCCAGTGTTCTTACCTGGAGAATCCCAGGGACGGGGCAGCCTGGTGGGCTGCTGTCTGTGGGGTCGCACAGAGTCGGACACGACTAAAGCAACTTAGCAGTAGCAGTAGCAGCCCCCAAAATAATGGCTGGGCACTAAATATCTTACATTAAAGCAATTTCCTCCCGATGACTCCCAAATAATATATGCCTTTTATGCTTTGCATTCTTTTACTTTAAACCTATCTATTTCCTTTCTTCCTTCTGTTCATTCCACATTACATACTTTATGGAAGATAGCCACTAATCACTTTTAACTATAAAATTTGCTTTGTGCTAAAATATCTCACAAGTTTGACAAATGGCAAGTAAAAATCAATTTCAACTTAATCAAAAACAAATAGCATATCTCTTTTTAATTTTCAGTAGTCTTGAATTCAGATTCTTTTAAAAGTTGTCAAGAAGCCATTTGTTTCAAAAGGTAGCTTTAACCAAGGTAAAAGTAGTCCTTGTGCTAAGTTACTTCATTCGTGTCCGAATCTTTATGACCCCATGGACTGTAGCCCACCAGGTTCCTCTGTCCATGGAATTCCCCATGCAGGAATACTGGAATGGGTTGCCATTTCCTTCTCCCTTTACTCCAGTAATAATGATTAGTACTATCTATTTGCGTGTGTGCTCAGTCACTTAGTCGTGTCCAACTCTTTGCTACCCCATGGACTGTAGCCAGCCAGGCTGCTCTGTGCATAGGATTTTCCAGGTAAGAATACCGGAATGGGTTGCTATTTCCTTTTCCAGGGATTGAACCCCAGTCTCTTACGCTGCAGGCAGATTCCTTACCAACTGAGCTACCAGGGAACTGCCCTCACTATCAACTTTGTGTCTACTAAACACATGTACTACACTGAGTTGCTTACTATGTGCCAGATACTGTGCCAGCAGCTGGAGTGAATAAGATGGACTCATGAAGCTGAAAATCTAGTTTGGGATTATTTGAATAACTGTTAACTGTAGTTGAGACAAATATTAACAAAAATGGGGAGAAGTATTTTGAGTAGATAAAACAGGCAAAGCCCTTACCTAGTTTGGGAGAATAGTGCAGGGTGGGGAGTGATCAAGGCTTTCTTAAGGAAATGATGTTTTATCTGACACTTGATAGATGAATAAGAGTGATCCAGGCAGAAGAAGAGAGAAAGAGCATTAATTTTTTAATGTTTATTTATTTGGTTGTGCCAGATCTCAGTTGCAGCACATAACATCTTCGTTGTGGTATGTGGGTAACTTTTTTTTTAAGTTGCAGTATAAGGGATCTTTACTGGCAGCATGTGGACTGGTAATTACAGCATGTGGGATCTAGTTCCCTGACCAGGGACTGAACCCAGTACCCCTGCATTGGAAGCTCAGAGTCTTAGCCACTGGACCACCAGGGAAATCCCGAGAAAGAGCATTCTATGCAAAGAAAACAGTATAAAGAACGAGTTCTGCTCCAAGAGCATGCTCATAAGTCTAATTTGTTCATAAATCCAACAAAGTTAGCCTAGGTACCCAGCTAACACAATCGGCTATATGGTACTGTACTATAATAAGTTCATAATACTTTTCACACAAATAATACATAAAAAAGAAGCAAACCTAAACACAAAAACTAAAACATTTTTAATCTTACAGTACAGTACCGAGAGAGTCAACTCCTAGGCCGGTTGATCAGAAGTCCCAGGATCCCCAAGGAGAGAGGGGTCTGGAATACTCAAGGAGGAGGAAAGGACAAACTTTTTTTTTTCCCTCTACATTCCTTGGTCTTAGTCACATAAAATGTTTTTATCTTTAAGCCTGAAACTGATGATTACACAACAAGCAACTAAGTTTAAACTCTGTACTAAGGGTTATATAACAACAATGTATCTTGCTTGAGGACAGTTTCTCCTTCCTGAAAACCTTCTGGCTAATCCTGTTATCTTAAAATGTAAATTATGGGAGTGGGTCTAGTAAGATCTTTACAACCTCCAGACATTCTTTTGATTCATTGTAATAACTAGTTAAAAGGTATATAACTCCATTACTAACACTAGCAAGGGGGTACTCTTTCTGCCCCCTTCTGATGTCTATGTCAGAAGCTTTCTCTATCCCTTTTATACTTTAATAAAATTTTATTACACAAAAGCTCTGAGCAATCAAGCCTCATCTCTGGCCCCAGATTGAATTCTTCTCCTCTGGAGGCCAAGAATCCCAGTGTCTTTCATGGTCCAGTAACAACTTTCAGTACCTTGAAAAGTACAGTAGTATGGTACAGTAGCTGACACACAGGGGCTGGCATCTAGTGAACAGGCAAGAAGAGAGAATGGAGAAGGATAGGAGGTGGGAAATGGTAGAGTTGAAGGATGGTCAACAACAGGAGATGGAGGGTAAGCTACAATTTCATTTATGCCTGACGCTGATGACACAGGTTCTCGTTCCTTGCTGAATTCAATTCTATCTACCCTTTTGAAAAAACGATCCCCTGATGTCTGGGTAGTAGCTCTTTTTTTTTTTCTTATCATAGTAGCGCTGGATTTTATCTGAACAGCTGCTGCAACCTTCATGTACCATTCTGCATTCAGATCCTGTGCCTCAAAAACTAACTGTGCTAGACTTCCCTGGTAGTCCAGTGGTTAAGAATCCACCTGCCAATGCAGGGAACATGGGTTCGATCCCTGGTCTGGGAAGATTCCACATGCCACATGGGTCAACTAAGCCCTAGCACCACAACCACTGAGCCCATGTGCTGCATCTACTGAAGCCCGTGTCTTGGAGCCCACACTAGAAGCTGCCGCAATGAGAAGCCTATGTGCTAAGTTGCTTCAGTCGTGTTTGACTCTGTGCCACCCCATGGACTGTAACCCCCCTGGCTCCTCTGTCTATGGAATTCTCCAAGCAAGAATACTGGAGTGGGTTGCCATACCTTTCTCCAGGGGATCTTTCTGACCCAAGCATATGGGTTCTTTACCACTAGTGCCACCAATGAGAAGCCTACACACCGCAACTAGAGAATAGCTGCTTCCTGTGTGCTGCAACAAAGATCCAGCACAGCCAAAAATAAATATACAAATTTTTTTTCAAAACCCATTATTCTCTGTCTCTGGACTGCTTATTAAAAATAAAAACAAACAAAAAAAACTAACAGTGCCTCCTCAAATATAAAATCCTTTTGTCATTTCTTGTTTCGTGAATCCCTTCAGTTCTTGGGTTACTTCTTCTTTCTCTTATCTCCCTTCATCCTTTCTCTGTGCCTCTGATTCCAGCAGGTCTTCATTAGTAAGCTCCATGTTCACATCTTTGAAAATTCAAAACTTGAAAGTTTACATATAGGGGGTTTATGTATTTAAAAAAATGCTTTTTTAACTTAACTAAAATTTAGACAATATTCTTGGAGATTTGGAGCTTTAGGGTGCAAAAGGAAGCTAGAGAAACAAGCAGGAGCTGGTTTGCACAGAGTCTTGTGGGCAACGTTAAGAATGTTGATATTCACTCATTCATTGATGGGCAGCCACAGAAGGGTTTTAAATAAAATTAGGAATTGCTTTGACCAGATTTGTGTTCTTAGACGATCATTCTAGCTATCATGTGGAAGATGGTGCTTTCATTAGATTATACTTTTGGCTAAGTGTAACACAGACTCAAAATAACAATGGCACAAAATCACTGTAGATGGTGACTGCAGCCATGAAATTCAAAGACGCTTACTCCTTGGAAGAAAAGTTATGACCAACCTAGATAGTATATTCAAAAGCAGAGACATTACTTTGCCGACTAAGGTCCGTCTAGTCAAGGCTATGGTTTTTCCTGTGGTCATGTATGGATGTGAGAGTTGGACTTCAAAGAAGGCTGAGTGCCAAAGAATTGATGCGTTTGAACTGTGGTGCTGGAGAAGACTCTTGAGAGTCCCTTGGACTGCAAGGAGATCCAACCAGTCCATTCTGAAGGAGATCAGCCCTGGGATTTCTTTGGAGGGAATGATGCTAAAGCTGAAACTCCAGGACTTTGGCCACCTCATGCGAAGAGTTGACTCATTGGAAAAGACTTTGACGCTGGGAGGGATTGGGGGCAGGAGGAGAAGGGGACGACAGAGGATGAGATGGCTGGATGGCATCACTGACTCGATGGACGTGAGTCTGAGTGAACTCTAGGTGTTTGTGATGGACAGGGAGGCCTGGCGTGCTGCAATTCATGGGGTCGCAAAGAGTTGGACACGACTGAGTGACTGAACTGAACTGAACTGAAGTAAGGTGAGGTGTGAGCTGGAATTGGATGTTGCTCCTAAAAATCTTTAGGAACCCAGGCTCCATCTATCTTCTTCTTCTATCATCCCTACATTATTGCCCTTACCAGCATTGTCCAAGTTTGTTCTGCACCAAAGCCACATTTCAACCAGCAAGAAGGGCACCTGGAAATTCTATATGTCACTGCCATTTTGTTTCTTTAGCAAGAACCTAGTCTAATGGCCACATCCAGCTCAAGGGAGTTTGGGAAAGTGAATTTTTTTCCCCTAGATGGCTCCATGACCAGATAAGAAGTCTATTACTTTAGAAGGAAAAGAATGGATATTGGAAGACAACTGGCAGTTTTTGCCACTGATGAATTAGAGATGATCAAGAGAGGAAACAGGATGACTAGTATAGAAGCAACTGCAAAAGTCCAGGTGGGATATGATGGTGAGTTGGTCTAGCATAGTAAAGTAGAGACAGAAAGAAATGAAGGGATCTAGAAAATGTGTAGGAGTATAAAGTCAATAGCTTCCCTGGTGGCTCAGAAGGTGAAGAATCTGCCAACAATGCAGAAAACCTGGGTTCAATCCCTGGATCAGGACGATCCCTTGGAGAAGGGAATGGCTACCAGTATTCTTGCCTGGAGAATTCCATGGACAGAGGAGCCAGGCAGGCGACAGTCCATGGGGTCACAAAGAGTTGAACACGACTGAATTGACAGCAGCAGCAACATAGAATCAATAGGACTTAGGTATAAGAGTTAAAGGAGAAGGAAATGTAAAGGATAACATTCAAGTTTCTAAAATGAACAACCAGGAAAATGATGGCATCATTAACTGAGATGGGAAAGGCTGGAAATCTATAGATTTGTGTAGGACAATCATAAATTCAGTTTTGAGATTCTTTCTTTGTTAATTTAAATTTATTTTAATTGAAGGCTAATAGGTATTCAAGTATAAATATTGTCTCGGCCAGGTGCTGGAAAACTGTGACTTATAGGATAAATTTGGCTCACTGTGTGTTTTTTAAAAAATTACAATTTTATTGTGATAAAATATAGGTAACAAAATTTACCATTTTATCCATCTTTAAATATACAATTTATTGGCATTAATTACATTCACTATGTCGTGCAAACATTTCCACTCTCTATTTCCAAAGCCTTTTCATTACCCCAACAGAAACTCTGCACGTGGTAAGTTGCTTCAGTCGTATTCAACTCTTGTGACCCTATGGACTGTAGACTGCCAGGCTCCTCTGTCCATAGGATTCTCCAGGCATGAATATTGAAGTGGGTTGTCATGCTCTTCTCCAGGGAATCTTCACAGCTTGCATTTCCTACAGTGGCACGTGGATTCTTTACTACTACTAGCACCATCTGGGAAGCAACAGAAACTCTGTAACCATTAAACAATAGCTCCCCATTCCCCTTTCCCCTCAGCCCCTGGTAACTTCTAATCTACTTTCTATCTCCATAAACTTGCCTATTTTACATATTTCAAATAATTGGAACCATGCAATATTTGTCCTTTTGTGTCTGGTTTATTTCACTTAGCATAATGTTTTCAAGGCTCACCCATGTTGTAGTGTGTATCAGAACTTCATTCTCTTATAGCATGGAGCCCTACAAGAGCAATGTAAAACGGATTTAAAAAGTGATAATTCTGCAAACCAGTAAATAAGTGAAACAGGAAAATAATGTAGAGTATAGGAGAGAAGAAATAAATTCTGAATTTGAGCAATTTAAACTATTTGTATAGAATAAGCAAGGGGCTATTAAGCAGGTACAAAATGAAGGGGTGGATATTTTAACAACACTAAATGAAAACTCCATAACATTGTCAGATCATGTTTCCACATAAAACATTTACTGAGGGAGGGAGAGGGCAAGTTTGTGCAGTCAGAACTGGGATTCCTGATACATGTTATGAATATCCCATCACAGGTATCAAAACCTAAAATACCCTGACATCTTCTTATTTCAATTAAAGAAATATGGATTCAGTATTCTTCACAATATTCTGGCTTGGGCAAAATTATCAAACCATTACAAGTAGATGTGATTCTAGATCTTGAAATTGCTTGCTGCTGCTGCTGCTAAGTCGCTTCAGTCATGTCCGACTCTGTGCGACCCCAGAGACATCAGCCCACCAGCCTCCCCCATCCCTGGGATTCTCCAGGCAAGAACACTGGATTGGGTTGCCATTTCCTTCTCCAGTGCATGAAAGTGAAAAGTGAAAGTGAAGTCGCTCAGTCGTGTCCGACTCCTAGCAACCCCATGGACTGCAGCCCACCAGGCTCCTCTGTCCATGGGATTTGCCAGGCAAGACTACTGGAGTGGGTTGCCATTGCCGGCTTATTGTCTCTGAGGATAGAAAAAGTATGCAACAGGGAAAGAAAAAAGACAAAATCTTTGTTATAACTTAAGGAGATTTCATCTCTGCTCTGCTATCCTGTGGAGAAGGCAATGGCACCCCACTCCAGTCCTCTTGCCTGGAAAATCCCATGAACGGGGGAGCCTGGTAGGCTGCAGTCACGAACAGTCGGACACAACTGAGTGACTTCACTTTCACTTTTCACTTTCATGCGTTGGAGAAGGAAATGGCAACCCACTCCAGTGTTCTTGCCTGGAGAATCCCCAGGACGGGGGAGCCTGGTGAGCTGCCGTCTATGGGGTCACACAGAGTTGGACACAACTGAAGCGACTTAGCAGCTGCTATCCTGGGTTCTAAGAGATTTAATTATGGCAGGGATTACTGGGAAGTAGAGGAGGAAAACAAAACTAAATGGGCATTGAGTGTGTGTTAAGATAGTCTTCCTAGGAACGGGTGGAATCAGCCAGTTCAAGATAGATTCCAGGCAGCTGGGAGATATGTTGACAGCACTTAAGGTGCCATGCATCCTAAGACAGCCAGCTTCTGCCAGTAATAAGACCCAGAAAAATAGGCATTTTTCTGTGTCAGGGGACTTTCAACTTTAAGGGATCCAATATGTTACTCTCTTCTTTTGTGTGCCGTTTCTCAAGGACTCTCTATTCCTTATCAGTTCCTGGAAAACAGGAACGAGCAGAGCTGCACACAGTTCTCAGGACTGAGATCATGAGAAAGGGCACCTGTTTGGATTCCTTTCAGTGACCTTTTTTTTAAATTTTACTTTACAATACTGTATTGGTTTTGCCATACATCAACATGAATCCGCCACGGGTGTACATGAGTTCCCAATCCTGAACCCCCCTCCTTCCTCCCTTCCCATACCATCTCTCCAGGTCAAGGTAATCTATTCTGTTTTGCCCCTCTCACTCAGGATATGGAATGCTTTCTGGCCCTTTAAACATTGTTATTTGCTTGGCTTTGTTTTTGCTCAATTTTTTTACTGCCTAAAGCTGTCTTGTATGAAGATATATAAACATGCATTTCTGCAAATAATGCACCCTTGTTTCACTCGAGACTTGGGTCCATTGCGTCCCTCTTCTCGTCGACTCCAGTCCCCAGGTCCCAGTCTACAAAGACCATGACAATTCTGGACTGAGTTGAGTGTGGTTTCCATTTTATAGTATGAATGATAGAACTCTTCTCTATACTTTTAATGATTCTTTACAGAAGCCATTTGGCCCTATTTCTATACTAGACCAGATTCTGAATCTCTTAAAATCTCTTCAGTAACAGGTTATGAAAGATGAAGCACCTGGGGATGATTTTATTTCAGCTTTTAGTGCTAATCTTGGTAAATTTTGTCTTGATAATTCTGGATTTTTAAAATTTTCTGCTGCTGAAAATCAGGATGGATTTCTCTTCCTTGTTTTCAGAAACTATATAAATAGGGTAGCAATACCAGTTCCAAAATTGTCACCAGCATCAGTTGTCAAGTGCTCTGAATTTCTTTTTTTAATAAAGACCTTATTTTTATTTGTTTAATTTACTTTTTTATTTTAACTGGAGGATAATTACTTTACAATATTGTGATGGTTTTTGCCATATATCAACATTAATTGACCATAGGTATACAAGTGCCTCCCCCATCCTGAAACCCCCCTCCCA
>SJYQ01005696.1:17827-39263 GCA_006410935.1 Redunca redunca | reverse complement strand
TTTTAAAGTGGAATAATACAATATATTTATTCAACAAAATATTATTTTATAGATTATTACCTCAAATAATAGTCAATAGTTTATTAAAGTCAGATATTTAATTAAAGAAAATCACAACACAGCAAAGCAATCTCATTTAGGGAAGGAGACCCAGAAGCAAAATGCAAGTAGAGCATGATTTTTGAATTTTTCATAAAGGACATTTTTTGGGCAAGACTTGTAAGATTAGAATGAGGGTTGGGATATTGAGTGTGGTCTTTGATCCTTATTAGTTGTGTGTATTTGGACAGGCTCTACTTTTGAGTTAGTTTTCTCTCCTTTTATGAGAAGTTATCTTAATTTTTAAAATCAAATCTTACAAAATGGAAGGTGAGGCTGAAAGAGTGGATACGAGTTTTTGTCACACACAAGCATATGTGAAAGTAGGAAGTATTTCATCCCAACCTATGACATCACCAAAAGACAGTCATATATGTCATTGGGGAGCAATCTGTAACTGGGGGTAGGAATTAATTTTACAATGCATCTCTTCTCTGCCTTTTTTAAATCAGTCAGTTCTTGTCTGTTCTTATTTGTGCTGCTCAACTCTGCCATTTGCCAGCCTTCATTCAACATCAGTATTTTATTTAGTGTGGCCATATCCTACTACAAAAACAGTTCTCAGTAACTGTCATTTACTTCATTAAATAGGTCTGTGGATAACCACTGATTTAGGATAATACTACCTTCATTAACAAATANTTTAGTGTGGCCATATCCTACTACAAAAACAGTTCTCAGTAACTGTCATGTACTTCATTAAATAGGTCTGTGGATAACCACTGATTTAGGATAATACTACCTTCATTAACAAATAAACACCTATCTATTTTATCTATTATCTCCCTATATCCTTGTTTTTGGCCAAATGAGGCAATATTTTAACTTATATATTACTTTATATGTAAGTGTAACTTTTTATATAGTCAGCTTTTACATTTTCTAAAATTCTAGAATCACTGAGTAAATACTTATTAAATTGAGTACCACTTTGGTATTCTCCAACTGTACCATCATTGATGTTCCACTAATAAAAAAAAAATTCCCAATATTTATTTAGAGATAATGTTCTACAAATTGAGCTTCACATTATAGACTTTTCAACCTTCTGATCTTAAACTAGTGCTAATATACACTAGTTATATATTGAGATGAGATGGTTAGACAATATCACCAACTCAGTGGACATAAATTTGAGCACATTCCAAGAGATAGTGGAGAAGAGAGAAGCCTGGTATGCTGCAATCCATGTGGTCACAAAGAGTCAGGCATGACTTGGTGACTGAAAAATGATGATATATAATAGATGAGCACTAATTTTTTTTCTATAATGTATAGCAACATCTAGACCAGAATTTCTTAATTGAGGGTGATTCTTTCCCCAGGAGACATTTGGCAATGTCTGGAGCCGTTGTTGAGGAGAAGGCAATGGCACCCCACTCCAGTACTCTTGCCTGGAATATCCCATGGATGGAGGAGCCTGGTAGGCTGCAGACCATGGGGTCGCTAAGAGTCGGACATGACTGAGTGACTTCACTTTCACTGTTCACTTTCCTGCATTGGAGAAGGAAATGGCAACCCACTCCAGGGTTCTTGCCTGGAGAATCCCAGGGACAGCGGAGCCTGGTAGGCTGCCATCTATGGGGTCACACAGAGTGGGACATGACTGAAGCGACTTAGCAGCAGCAGCAGCCATTGTTGAATTTTGGGAGTGGGAGTGCTATAGGCATCTAATGGGTAAAATCTAGACTGTTACTAGACATCTTACATATATAGTACAGCTTCCCACACCAAAGAATTATCTGTGTCAAGTGTGCTGTGGTTGAGAAATTCTGTTCTACATGGTGATACATAATAATTCATTTAAACCTCACAGCAGCAATTTAACATACATGCTAATATAACAAAGGTTTATAGCTAATAAAACTAATCCAAAGAGAGGTTATGCAAAAATTCCAAATTCATGACTAGAATAGGAACTCATATAATCTGGGAAACCTCTTGCTTAACACTATCCTAGAGTCTCTAAGTATCTTTTAGAATGAATCTTTCCTTCAACTTATTCAAGAGCACCAAATATTTAACAGCACTTTTTATAAATGGGAACACAATAAGAATTTCCTTACTTCCTCTCCCCTCTCTAACCAACTGTTAAATCTTCTACTCAGTGTAGCAAATAAATCATTCATCCAACCCATCAGCATTCTCTCAGTCCCTGTTCTATTTTAGCATCACATTAGGTTGTGGACTGAAAAAAAAAAAGGTAGAAGATGAATAATATAAATAAGACATAACAGTGTTCAGTTGTGTTGGCTTAATAGCATCTACTGAGGTAGGTCATAAAAGAGAATCATAGATTTTTTGCATTGTGGAGGAAAACTGCAAAGAGAAAGCTATTTTGGGTTTGAGACTTATAGTGCTCTTGATTTGTTTTGGCACTATCTTGTTTTTGTATCTATTTCATCCTCATAACTTCTTTTCTTTTTTCAATTTTTTTTAAAAATTTGGTTCCATTCTCTATATATTTATTGAGAATGTACTGTGTATTTAGCTCTTTGATAGACACTTTGCTGAAAGTATTTTACAGAAATTTTACCTGCAAAAAGGTAAAATCTACTAGAAGACAAGGCATAATTATGCCACTAAAAGCTATAATATATAACAGTAAAAGAAAATATATGAATAAACTTAAGGTAGTATATGACTGTTGTGTGTTTCGTGCTCATTTGCTCAGTTGTGTCTGACTCTTTGTGACCCAGAGGAATTTAGCCCGCCAGGCTCCTCTGCTCATGGGATTATACCATCAGGAATACTGGAGTAGGTTGCCGTTTCCTCTACCAGGGGATATTCCCCACCCAAGGACTGAACCCATGTCTCCTCTGACTCCTGCACTGGGAGGGGGATTCTTTAAAACGGAGCCACCCAGTACACAATGAAATGTTAAAATATTATATGAATAGTCAAACAAAATAAAGCAAAAACTCTCAGTCCCAAAATACAGAAGTTGTTTGTTTGTTTGTTTTTAGGATACAAAGAACAGGCAAGTATTTGAATGGAGATTGGGCATAAACTAAACTTAGTTAGATGGGTTGCTGTAAATACATGGGGAATTGGAAGATCAGTCAGGATGAAGTCACAAGGTGTGACAGTGAGCATGATAGTTTCTCACTGAAATGCTTTCTCTTTTTCTTTGTAAAATTTGACTTATAAATATGTATTTCAAAATATATGTTCACAGTGTGAAAGACATTTTCGCTTCTTGATACTGCATCGAGGTTGCTTACAGGAAATTCATTGGCTTTTATATATTTGCACACTCTTTATGTAGATTAATTTGCTCATTAAACAATTAACTATTACTATTGATTGTAGGATTTGTTTTAGGTAAGAAATTTGTAACTATAATTTTACCATAAACAATAAACTAGGACACCTAAGCCTAAACCTAGAATAATCTAGGGATAGATGCCTTTCTTAAATCCACCTCTAGAGGAACTCTCCCTTTTATCAGTCCAACAATGTCTGATAATAATATGGTAATACATAAATATCACATACTCACATAATTTGTCAGATAATATCTTGGGAGATAGGTCTGAATGAAAGATGATTATTCTAGTACTTAGGAGCAGGGGCTCTGAAGTTAGACCAAAATGTTTAAATCTCAAAGAGATTTTTTGGTTTCTGCTTTTTACAAATTGGCAACATAATTATAAAAATATTGTGAATATTAGAATATGTGTAACACAGTGTCTACTGTATGGTAAAGATTTAGTGCATGTTAAAATCTTTATTTTTTTTTTTATAGTTGAGTTGAGCCAAACTTAGGTTGTTTTTTTTTTTTAAACTTATGTTTTTAAAACTTCAAAAATGAAAGTTTGAACACACATGTGCATGTTAACTCACTTCAGTCATATCTGATTCTTTGCAACAGTATTGACTGTAGCTCACCTGGCTCATCTGTCCATGAGATTCTCCAGGCAGATGTACCGGAGTAGATTGCCATGCCCTCTTCCAGGGGATCCTCCCAGGGATCAAACCCTGATTTTTATGTCTTCATGTTTAGCCAGTTATGAATAAATATGGAGATATTTGGTTTGAAACCCTAGAATTTCTAATAATTTGACATGTTTTAAAATATTAAGTTTTCAATTATGAACAAAAAGTATATACAAATATTTCTTTGTGAAATTCTGTGTACACACATGGAACAAGACAGTTCTATAAATCTTGAGATAACCTTCACAGAGTAATTTATCTTGGGAAATAAGTTTTTTAAAATGTCATTTCATTAAATAATTTAGTTTTACTGGGAAGACAACATATTATGATTATTGTTTAGAATGCCATTTGAGTATATCTAACAACTTCTTATTGTAAATAACAGATCAATAAAGATGATCTGTAATGCTTAAAGTTCCTTAATGATTCTCCTACCCTTCTACATGCCTGTCTATCTATCTATCTATCTATCTATTCACTTACCTATTATTTATCTTGATATGGAGGGTGGTATTTAATCAAGCAGGTTACTTTACATATTTTTTAAAGATCTGATTCTTGTGAAGACAGAAATGTTGTTGAAAATAGCTCTAGCTCTTAGATAATTATTGTACAATTTCCAGAAACCATTTCACCTTGTTTTCCTTAATGCTATACTCAGTTATTGGTGAAAAAAGAGCACTGCTTGGCTTTTAAAAAATAGAGCAAGGCCTGATTCCAAAAGTGATTTTTAGTAATTTTCAAATGTTAACCTTTCAAAATTATAATTTTCTGAGAACCAGTTACTCATTCAAATCATTTCAAAGAGAAAATACGGCTTAGGAAACTTGAAAATTTACCATTAAAGGCTTGTAATAAATGCTGTGGAAGATCCTAATGCTCTGGGAAAAGAAAGTCTTTTTGCCTTAAACACTTTGTAATCACAGTGAATGAACTAAATGGATGTGACCATAACATACAAGAAAATATTAGATCTTTGAAATATTCAAAGTTGTACAAGGAAACTGGGGAGAGTGTTCAGAGAGAAGATGGATATGGAAGGAAGAATATGATGAGGATGGCTGGAACAAAAGGTAGGACGAGAAAGACAGGGAGAACACTGCAGAAATAGTACACAATCAAGTTTACTGAAGGTTAGAAGATGGTAGAACCTCTATGTACTCTTATGCTACAAGATGCAGGGCCACTTAGGCTCATTGGCAAACTTACTATTTTAAACAAGCAATTCTCTTTCTCCATTATCCCTTTCTTTTCTTCCTTTATTTTCTCCTTCCTTCTTCTTCCTTTTCTTCTCCTCCTCCTCCCAAACCCACTTCTTTCCTTCCTTATTTCTGATGAGGAATTAATTAAAAAAGAAAAGTAAGAAGTAAAGAGAACAAAATTGATCTGTGAAATATATTAATAGGAGCCAAGTAAAAAGGTGATGAAGCAATATCTTTGTTTAGTAGGGGTCAGCACTTATCAAGGTAGGAGGCTGAGTCGAGTGGCAGCCTGGCACAGTTAGGAAATTGGTTACTAATAGAGTAAATAGGGTATGTGTCACTAATGTGTGTCAAAATTTTCACAATTGGAGAAATTACAAATATGCAAAGCTTCAAAAAATGCCAAGATTTTCAAACTCTACCATTACATATTATAATTTTACATATAGATAGAAAAAGAAATAACTATAACTATATATATATATGTGAGGGGAGGGGGGATGAGCACACATTTTCCTCCTTGAGAAGCCTTGCTATCCCAATAGCAAAGAGCAACACATGACACCTAGATCTGGATTTCTTCTTGGAGAAATGATTTATTCTAGAGTTCAGAGAGAAAAACTTTAAAATGAATAGAATCTTAGAATAAAATCCTAGAATATTTTGTTGTGTCAGAAATTAAAGAAGGCCTCAAAGAATAATAAGTCCCAACTGACCAAGTAAAGGATAATTTGAACATCAAAATAAATAATGGATGTGATGGATTATGAACTCTTAAATAAAATAAGAAACTCTGAATCCATATTGGTGTAAATAAATAAATGAATGAATGAATCCTTTGGGAGAAGAGAAAACTCTTTCTTACAGGAAGATACTGGCTAATGAATGAAGGTAGAATTAGAAAAACAAGACTTTGACTTTAGTCCAAACTGTTCAGCAGACACAAAAACTATTGGGAGAAAATCTGATGAAGAATGGAAGGATTATATAATTTCAGTGAATCCGTCCCTAAATATTTATGAGTCAAAAGGATAAGGAGTATAAGTCCTGGGAGGAATCCAGGAACAAAACATCTTTAAAAGTAAACAAAGTTATCATCTCCAGTGGTAGGAAAAATCAAAAGCATTGTCTTGATAGGATGCAATGAAAATATAGCATGACTTTTGTTTCATTTCTTCCCACATGCATAATATGAATTTAACCATGGCAAAACATCCAACAAGCCCTAATTGAATGACTTTCTATAAAATAATTAATCTTTAATTATTTTAAAAAAATACCAGTCATAAAAGTCAATGAACTGTTTGGAACTGAAGGGAACATGGAAAGCTTGACAACTAAATGCCAAGCAGGACTGGTTTGGGTCTATTTGTTGTAAAGGGGATTAGTGGACAATTAGTATAATTTAAATTTTTCTGTGAATTGGATCATATATAAACATCAGTTTCCTGGTTTTAATTTTTGGGCTGTAATTTTGTATAGGATTATCCTTACTTGTAGAAAATATGCACTGTAGTAATAAGAATAACATCAACTTGTTCAGAGAAAACAATAATATGAATACATTTATGTATGATAGAAAATTAAAGCAAATGATATAAAATGTCCATAATTGGGAAAATGGATTGGAAGTGTTAGGTGGTTAGTCTAGGAAAAAGTAGTCCAAAATGGCAGTGGCTAAAAGACAAAGAAGGGCTAAGCCCGTGAAAATAGAACAAAGGAACATCTGAGGACCTGAGTGAGGACCTCAAGTAGACCAAACAGCCCTCCTGGCTAGCCCAATTTACACAGGGCAGGCTCAGGGGGAGGAGAAAAAGCATATAAAAAGAGGAGCCAGAATTGGGCCAGGAGCTTCTCTTTTCTTCAAATCTTTTGTGTCAGCCCACCCTCATGTCTCAGAGAAGGCAATGGCACCCCACTCCAGCACTCTTGCATGGAAAATACCATGGATGGAGGAGCCTGGTGCTGCAGTCTCTGGGGTCTCTGCACGTTGGACACGACTGAGCGGCTTCGCTTTCACTTTTCACTTTCATCACTGGAGAAAAATGGCAGCTCACTCCAGTGTTCTTGCCTGGAGAATCCCAGGGACCGGGGAACCTGGTAGGCTGCCGTCTATGGGGTCGCACAGAGTCGGACACGACTGAAGCGACTTAGCAGTAGTAGTAGCAGTACCCTCATGTCTCTAGGATGTATTTTGCTTTGCTTGTCAGTAAAACTGAGCTATAACACTGGTCTGTCTGTTGCTTCAAATTTTTGCTGCGGTGAGACAGAACCAAGGAAATTACACACTCCCCCTGAGAGAATTTTTTTTTTTTTTTTTGGTATTGGTTTTATAAAGTTGAGATTGTTTTACAATAAAACCTTTTAGGAAAAGTTTTATAATAGAATCAAGTCACAGAGAAGATATTTCAGCAAACAATGGAGAAAACAAATTGTGTTTAAAGGAAACACAACTATAATTTAACTCTACACTTAAATTAAGGTGTTGAAATCTTTATTAAACTGTCTCCATTTCCCTGATAAGTTGCCATGAAATTCTCACACCACCATTTGAACTTGTTTTAAATAACTTTCTATAGAGAATAAAGCAGACAAATAAGACTGCTACTGAGTTGCTTTGAAATTTTCATGGGAGAAGGGCACTATGTTTATAAGATTCAACACATGTTTTTCTTTGTTTATATCTACTATAGACACTATTCAAACACACATACTTTCAATGAAAACTTTGGATGGCCCAATTGGTCAGATGCGTAATAATGATTCTCAGTCAGGTAAAGGCGCTTGTAGTTTATTTTATAGTCTATAGTGAAATAGTTGCCACAGAACACTTTTTCTGAATAAGAACAACAGTACTGAAGAAAGGTAGTAGGTCTTCATTACTCTCTGTGCATTTTTATCTGGAAAAGAAATATACATATTCACTAATGGTTGTCATCTAGCAGTAGGAAAAGGGCAGATATTGGGAACTTATAAAATAATATGCACTAATTCTTTTTAAAATCTTCAAAAATTAGGGAAATGATGTAATTAGTGTATAAGCTAGAGGTAATTTTCAGTCCTTTTTGCTTATTAAGGAATAGCAATAATTTGGGGGCATAATCTTTTAAAAATACCATTAAGAAATTAAGAAAAGCAACTCATAGTGAAGAAAAACAATATCAAGTAGCTAATTTTTTTAGGACAGTACTAGAGCATTTTATTATTTACTTAAATTAACTCATGCAACTAAGCCACTGCATGTACAAATGCAACAAACATATCAGTTGAAACCCTCAGACTTAATGTTTTGTTTAGAATTTGTTTAAAATGTATTCTAACATAGAATATAAAAAATTACCTATATTGAAGTTTCTGCAAAATTGGTAAGCTTTTAATTATTATGGAATCCTTTCCTGAAGTAGTTTCAGGGAAGACAGTTGAGATATTAGAGGAGTTTGTGAGAATCATTAAATTTTTACATTAGAAAGTGAAAATTAGCAAGGTTTGACAGCATGTGTCAACGTTTCAAACCTTCAGAAAAGTATACAATACCATATTTCAGGTAAATTTCAGATACCAAGGAAAATTGATTTTATGTCATAAGAATGAATGCTTATAATTTGAAAGTATATGCCACCTTTTAAAGGCTTAAATTTTATTTTTTAATTTAAATATAGTTGATGTACAATGAAGTGTTAATCTTTGCTGCTGCTGCTGCTGCTAGGTCACTTCAGTCTTGTCCGATGCTGTGTGACCCCATAGACGGCAGCCCACCAGGCTTCCCCCATCCCTAGGATTCTCCAGGCAAGAATACTGGAGTGGGTTGCCATTTCGTTCTCCAATGCGTGAAAGTGAAAAGTGAAAGTAAAGTCACTCAGTCATGTCTGACTCTTAGCGACCTTATAGACTGCAGCCCACTAGGCTTCCCTGTCCATGGGGTTCCAGGCAAGAGTACTGGACTGGGTTGCCATTGCCTTCTCTGGTTAATCTCTAATGTACATCAAAATGATTGTTATATATCTACAAACATACAAATATGTTTTCATGTTTTTTTCCATTATGGTTTATCACAAGATATTGAGTATAATTCCCTGTGCAATGCATTAGGAGCTTGTTGTGTATTCATTCTATATATTATGTAATAGTTTGTATCTGCTACCTCCAAACTCCTAATCTATCCCTCCCCTCACTTCCCTCCCCCTTGGCAGCCACAAGTGTGTTCTCTGTCTATGAGTCTGTTTCTGTTTGTAGATATGTTCATTTTGCAATATTTTAGATACCATATATAAGTGATATCATGTTGGAGATGACACTATTTCATTCTTTTTTTATGACAGTAATACTCTAATACATATCAGTTCAGTTCAGTTGCTCAGTCGTGTCCAACTCTTTGTGACCCCATGAGTCGCAGCACGCCAGGCCTTCCTGTCCATCACCAACTGCCGGAGTTCACTCAGACTTGTGTCCATTGAGTCAGTGATGCCATCCAGCCATCTCATCCTCTGTTGTCCCCTTCTTCTCTTGCTCCCAATCCCTCCCAGCATCAAAGTCTTTTCCAATGAGTCAACTCTTCACATGAGGTGGCCAAAGTACTGGAGTTTCAGCTTTAGCATCATTCCTTCGAAAGAAATCCCAGGGCTGATCTCCTTCAGAATGGACTGGTTGGATCCCCTTGCAGTCTAAGGGACTCTCAAGAGTCTTCTCCAACACCACAGGTCAAAAGCATCAATTCTTCGGTGCTCAGCCTTCTTCACAGTCCCACTCTCACATCCATACATGACTACTGGAAAAACCATAGCCTTGACTATACGGACCTTAGTCAGCAAAGTAATGTCTCTGCTTTTGAATATGCTGTCTAGGTTGGTCATAACTGTCTTCCAAGGAGTAAGTGTCTTTTAATTTCATGGCTGCAGTCACCATCTGCAGTGATTTTGGAGCCCCCCAAAATAAAGTCTGACACTGTTTCCACTGTTTCCCCATCTATTTCCCATGGAGTGATGGGACCAGATGCCATGATCTTCATTTTCTGAATGTTGAGCTTTAAGCCAACTTTTTCACTCTCCTCTTTTACATTCATCAAGAGACTTTTTAGTTCCTCTTCACTTCCTGCCATAAGGTTGGTGTCATCTGCATATCTGAGGTTATTGATATTTCTCCCAGCAATCTTGATTCCAGCTTGTGCTTCTTCCAGTCCAGCGTGTCTCATGATGTGCTCTGCATAGAAGTTAAATAAGCAGGGTGACAATATACAGCCTTGATGTCCTCCTTTTCCTATTTGGAACCAGTCTGTTTTTCCATGTCCAGTTCTAACTGTTGCTTCCTGACCTGCATACAGATTAAGAGGCAGGTCAGGTAGTCTGGGATTCCCATCCCTTTCAGAATTTTCCACAGTTTATTCTGATCTACACAGTCAAAGGCTTTGACACACACACACACACACACACACACATATATATGCATACTGCAACTTCTTTATCCATTCCTCTGTTAATAGACAATTATATTGCCTAAATATCTTGGCTACTATAAATAATGCTGCTATAAACATAGGGGTGCATGTATCTTTTTGAATTATGGTTTCATTCAGATGTATACTCAGGACTGGAATTGCTGGATCTTATGGCAATGTAGGAGACCTGAGTTTGATCCCTCGGTTGGGAAGATCTCCTGGAGAAGGGAACCCACTTCAGTATTTCTTGTCTGAAGATTTCCATGGAGAGAGGAAGCTGGTGTGCTGAAGTCCATGGAGTCACAAAGAGTGGGACATGATTGAGTGACTAACACTAGCGTGGCAACTCTATTTTTCATTTTTTTAAAAGAACTTACATTCCCACCAACAGTGTGATAGCTTATGGTGAATGGTGTTGGATTCATGATCTCCAAAGGAGATTTAGGTTCCAGACCACTGACTAGGCTTTATCACTCAAGAGCTTTAGTGTACCAGAGTTTTATTAAAGTTAAAAAGGACAGAGAAAACTTCTGAAATATACATCAAAATGGGGATGGAGAGTGGCCCTTCCCTGCTAGTCTTAGCAAGGGAGCCATATAATTTTTAAATTGGTTATTACAATAAATCAAAAGAATGCCTCAAGGCTGTACAGATCTTACCAGACCCACTCCCATCATATACATTTTAAGAAAACAGGATTAGTCAGAAGGTTTTTAAGAAGGAGAAACTGTCCTCAAGCAGGATACATTGTTGTTATATAACCCTTAGTACAGAATTTAAACTGGATTATTTTGTTGTGTTAAGATCTGGGCTTAAAGAAAAAAAAAAAAAAAGTTTTATGTGACTAAGACTAAGGAATGTAGGGAGAAAAAGGGCTTTTGTCCTTTTTCCTCCTTGAGAATTCCAGACCCCTCTCTCCTCCTCAGGGACCTGGGACTTCTTATCAATGTACCTAGAAATTGACTTTCTCAAGTGTAGGAGGGTTCCATTTTTTCCATACCCTCTCCAGCATTTGTTATTAAATTTATTTTTTTTATTTTACATTAAATACCAGAATTTTTTATGTGAGTACAAAAGACAAAGAAGAGATTTCTAACTATGCTTCTTGAAACGTCTGTGCTTTGTTCATGAACAACTTTGACTCAAAATTGAAACCTGAAAACTGGGCTTATTTCTCTCTTTAAGGACCATCCCTCCTCCTTCTTTGGTTCCTTCACAAATTTTATCTTTGTAAAGGTATGCTCAAAAACATAATTGTATTCTTAAAGCCACTCTCTCTCTCTCTATCACATCCCCCACACACATACTTAATGATCCAGCCCTCTGAATGAAATTGATGGCTGTAAACGGTGCATCCAAGGTACACCCAAACCTTTATTGCCCCTATTTTATGAGGAATCGCCTTTATTGTATTAATGTTTCTGATTAGCTTTTAAATTCTTAAAAATGAAGTACAAATATTGAATATAAAGAAGACACAAATGCTAGGCTTTTAAGACCTCAGGGCTTCCTTGGTGGCTAAGATGGTAAAGAGTCTGCCTGTAATGCAGGAGACCCAGGTTTGATCTGTTGGATAAGTTTGTAATTTCCTCACTTCTGTTTTGTCACAACAAAAGTTTGAAGCAATGGACAGACCAGTGTTACAACACCATGTAATTTCCTTGGACGGACCACTGTTACAGCACCATGTAATTTCCTTGGATGGACCACTGTTACAGCTCAGTTTTATTTAGAAAGCAAAGGAAAATACATCCTCCAGGCATGAGCACAGGCCAACCCAAAAGACTTGAAGAGAAGAGTAGACCCCGGCCCAATTTGGGCTCCTCTTTATGTGTATATATATATATATTTTGTTTGTTTGTTTTTCTCTTCCCCCTGAGCCTGTCCTATGAAAATTGGGCTAGCCAGGAAGGCTGTTTTTTTTACTTGAGGTCCTTGCTCCAGTCTTCGAATCTTCCTTTGTTCTATTTTTGCAGGCTTTTCCCTACTTTGTCTTTTAGCCACCAGCATTTTGGGCTCCTTTTTCCTATTTAACTATCTAACAGATCCCTGAGTCCAGAAGATCCTCTGGAGAAGGGAACGCTACCACTGTAGTATTCTTGCCTGGAGAAACTCATAGACAGAAGAGCCTGGCAGACTATAGTCCATGCGGTCACAAAGAGCTGGACATGACTGAGGGGCTAATGCTTTCACTTTAAGACCTCAGCAAATATTTTTCAGTTATCATAATCAACCAATGAACAAGGATTACTGGTGGTATGAAACAGGATGGAAAGATCTGAAAGGAGGGTGTTGGGGAGTAGAATTCAGGCAAGACACTGAGCTTGACAGGGAGACACTTCCATGAGAAATTTTAGGCTGACAGGGATACCATAAACATGCATTTTTGGCTCCATTTTCATTTCCTATCTTTAATGCTTACAATAAGATTTAAAATAGTACTGCTCACATTTAAAAAATACAGAGACTGAAAAACAAGGTAAAATAAAAAAGCTAATGTTACACAGATAGAAAGTAGCCATGCTAGGATTCACACTCAAAATTGTTTTATTCTACTGTTTATGCCGTTT
Source organism: Redunca redunca (assembly GCA_006410935.1). NCBI lineage: Eukaryota > Metazoa > Chordata > Mammalia > Artiodactyla > Bovidae > Redunca > Redunca redunca. The sequence continues at coordinate 26,019 of SJYQ01005696.1, read as the reverse complement.
GACTAAGCCGTGCTTCAGCAAGCAAACGTGGATCCCCGTGTGCATATGGAGAAAGCACACTGTCAAAACTGAGTAGAGATGTTGAATAAAGGCTACTGAAGCATGGACTAGAAACTTCAAAATCCTCCTAAGATATTTTTCAAATCTTAACTCTGTTATTTTCCTCTTGCTTTAAAATGACATAAAAATCCTAAATACTCTATTGCAGTGACTCTCATAGTTAGGTACTAAAATTGGTCTAGATTGTAGTGCACCGATGACTCTACCCACAGACCTTTGTCCAGAGAAGTTACTAAGCCTGGAAATAGAGTAGGATCTTTTAGTACAAAAACACAAAAGCATTTACCTCTGTACTTTCAAGATTTCCTTCCAGGGAGCTTACCTCCAAGCCAGGTTGTTGTCAGGCAAGATTATTAACTAAGGAAGGGAGTCATCAGATTCATCTGGCCCCTACTTCTGATGAGTTCTTCCATCTCTCAGCCTCTTTTAACCTCTTCTCTTTCTATTTCCTACATCCCATCACCTCCTCTGAAGGTGTCACATTGTCATCAGGTGTGCAGTGCTCTGTTCTGCAGTCCCCGATCAACTGCAAAATGCCCCATTCCTTTTTATTCCCTGATATTATCAAAAATAATAGATTTACCCCCATTCTTTCAGAGATATGCTTTATTCAGTCTTTATTTAGGCTAGGTCAGTTGCTAACAACTAATCTTTTATCTGTTCATGTAAATTAGTTTAAATTTAAAGTTTTCTGTTAATTGACCTATGCATTAATAATCATAATTTTTGAAATAAAACCAAAAGAAGAACATATAAGCTCTTTACTACTAATAGTTCACATAATTATGGAGGCTGGTGAGCCCTAAGTTCTGCAGGTAATTTGGAAAACTGGAAACCCAAGAGATCTGATGATGTGTTTCTAGTCCAAAAGTCCTCAGTTTCAAGACCCAGGAAAGCTGGTTCAGATCAAGTCAGGATGTGGGAAAAATCCAACGTCTCATTCAAAAGATGATTAGACAGAAAATATTCTCTCTTATTCAGTTTTTATTTTCTTATTCAGGCTTTCAACTAGTATAATGAGGTTTACTTTGTATTATAGAGAACGCTTTCATGCCCAGGCTCAGTCACTCAGTCATGTCCAACTACTTGCCCCATGGATTGTAGCCCACCAGGCTCCTCTGTCCATGCCTTTCTCTAGGCAAGAATACTGGAGTGGGTCATCATTTTCTTCTCCAGGGGATCTTCCTGACCCAAGAATCAAATTCATGTCTCTTATGTCTCTTGCACTGGCAGGTAGATTCTTTACCACTGTGCCACCTAGGAAACCCCAGGGCAATTTGTTTTAATCAACACACCAATTTAAATGGTAATCTTATCCAAATCAGCCTTACAAAAATACTCAGAATAATATTTGACCAGATGTTTGGGCATTACATGGCCCAGCCAAATGACCAATAAAATAACCATCACATCTTAGCAAAGGAATTTTGTGTAAGCTCCTTGGGATATCAACTTTTAGTAGTAAAGTTGTTTTCCTACAAGCATCCTTAAATGCAGTGCGACAAAATGAACAGACAAACAAAAATGTATATTCAGAACCCCATTCTTCTTTATGAATTGCCAGTCAAAAGTATGACCCTATTGTTATGATAATAAGATGTATGAAATATTTAAATACCAACAAGCTCAGTTAGAATTAGGCGATAATGCATGAAAGTATGAAAGTTTTAATACTGGAGTGGGAAGCCTTTCTTGTCTCCAGGGGATCTTCCTGACCCAGGGATTGAACCCGGGTCTCCCATATTGCAGGTGGATTCTTTACCATCTGAGCCACCAGAGAAGCCCTGAAAAATTATAGGTCTTGTTAAAAAAAAAAAAATCATGAAAACATTTAACCTAATTTAAAATGTCTTTTTTCTTTGTAAGTAATATAATTTCTTACATACAAAAGTGATTCATCCTTTTAATATGGGCTTCCCTCATAGCTCAGTTGGTAAAGAATCCACCTGCAATGCAGGAGACCCTGGTTTGATTCCTGGGTCATGAAGATCTGCTGGCAAAGGGATAGGCTACCCACTCCAGTATTCTTGGGGTTCCCTCGTGGCTCAGCTGGTAAAGAATCCACCACCTACAATGCGGGAGACCTGGGTTTGATCCCTGGGTTGGGAAGGTTCCTTGGAGAATGGAATGGCTACCCACTCCAGTATTCTGGGCTGGAGAATTCCATGGACTGTATAGTCCATGGGGTTGCAAAGAGTTGGACATGAATGAGAGACTTTCGGGACTTCGCTGGTGTCATATTTCATTATATTTCTTCTGTTCATTTGATTCAAGGGCAGAGAAACAAAGAAAAATAATACTTGCCCTATTAAACTCATAGTATTTTCTGTGATAACAAAGCTTTCATATACCTTATAAAAATCATAATTTTCTGTGTTTTCCTGCATTGTTAGGATTACCTAGTATGGAGTCTGTTTTGGCAATCTCTGTCAAGAAATTTGTAATGCGATCATTGCCTACACTGCTCTAAATGGAATGTTTTATCTCCTATTCAGAGATTTCAATTGCTCTCTTAAGAATCAGAGATTGTTTTCTCTTCACACAGCCTCTCAGCATTTATTAAGTTTTAGTGTCCAGAGGTTTAACCATGAATGAGACAGTTAAATTAAATGAAGCTGGATTCTTGGTCTAAGTGGCATTTCTTGCCTACTTCAATTTCTTCTGTTTCTTCATGTGTTTGTGTGTGAACTTCAGTGAAGCTGATACTAGGACATTAAATAGAAGTGCTGTAATTTTCAGGGTTTCATTGTTCACAAATGTTTATCCTAGGCATTTATTTCTAAAGCTAAACCTTTCTACTCCTCATCCCCTCCTCTTCCCATTTCTTTCTTCTTCAACAGTCTATATTTACTATCAACATTGAGGTGGGAGAAGGAAATGTCTCTATAATGTCCTGAGAATGACTATCTTTATTTTACTTTTATTTTTTTTCTCTTTGAATATAGAAAAGTCCATTTGAATATATAATGTAAGTTGACTATGTCCTAAACTTACTCCCCAAATATCACCAATGCAACTTATTGATAAGAAGAAAAGACAAATTTGAACTTATTGCTTACCATGGTGGAGGTAGAAAACAAAGCTTACCCAAACCTAGATAGTACATAGTGCCTTGGGGTGGAGAAGATCAAGTGAGAATTTACTGAAAATTGGATGTTTCAAACAAACATTCGTTCATTGCAAATAAAATTTGGATAATAAAACCCTTTGCCTGGTCAGTAGACTCTGAAATAATAAAGTCAAGATAATGAAGACAGGAATAGCACAAAGTCCTATTAACATTAACAATAGGATGTGGTTTCAGATCTTAGTATCTCGGCTGAGTATACAGCAAAGATATAGTTATTAGTTCTCAAATAGCCAAAAAATGCTTATGCTTCCTTATGTGAATTTGTTTCATATCCAAAGTGAATATAGAGTATTTGAAATTCAATGTAACTTGCTTCCATAATAAAATATGTGTCCAATAATGAGGCTACTTTTGAAATTGGTATTCACAAAATCAAATACATATCCTATCATTCTTTTTGATAAGATTGCCATTTTTCTGTGAACTTTGATTTATTCCTAGTTTACTTAGAGTCATTACATAGTCAGTGCTTTCATATCTTTCCATAATGTACTTTTATTCAATTATCTTCCAGGAAAACCTCATATTTTATTATTTTCCCATCTTACTGTAACATATACTACACTAAAAGTACTTGTGTAATATCTGTCTTTCATTTATTCAATTATATTATTCAGAAGGTCAAAAATACTGTGTATTTAATATAAACTAAAGTATGGGCATGAAGAGGGAAATCAGCCATATCTCCACCCTCAAAGAATATTCAATTCAGTAGTGAGACTATATCCATTCTCTGAGACAAGAAAATTTGGATTATTTTCAAGGAAAAATGGGGAAAGAGAAGTAGATAATTTTCCCACTTCATGGAAGAGGTGGCTTTATGTTGTCTTGAAAGATGGGTTGATATTTCTCTGTAAAACAAGGGATAACTTGAAACAAGAGTTGTTTATTTGAAGCATGAGTTAGTATTGAAAGAATGTTGGTGATATTTTGAATATAGCTATGATCAAATAGAAAATATTTTCAAAGAACAAGAAAAATGTTCTCAAACAGTCATTTTAAAGGCAAATCTCAGATATACTGAAGCAAGTATTTGATTTAATAGGCTATTTCTACCTTTTCATGTTTATCACTTAGTACCTTCCTCTGTGGAGTGTGTGAACATTTGATACATATATGCATTAAATCTACTGATTATTTGATGAACTATATTCCAGATGCTTACTCAGATAAAATATTCCTAAATTTGGCATGATAGAACTAAATAAAAGGGTCATTTCTGACAAAGTGTTTCTGATTGAACTTCAAAGGTGGTTCCTATCAGCTGGTATTACTTGCCACAGTGGAGGAAATATTTCACATTTACTCCTTCCAGTCAAGCAGGAACATCAGAATGGTATCACATCAGAATAGGCATAATTTATACGAAAAGCAATGACTGATGCTGCCTTAGGTTGTTGAAAGGATATGAGTTGGTAAAAGGAGTAAAGTAATGCTGCTTTTTCCTTCATGTTCTCTACATTTTTCCATGAACTACATTAAAGTTTGTCCCTCAAGTGACCTTGAATATTTAACCACCTGCTCAGTTTAATCGGGAAATGCAAGACTCTGAAAAGCTGCCTGGGTAAGGCCTAACAACAGTATGCTTCCCACATATGTAAAGTTTACTGCACAGGCTGAGGGAATGAGGGAATTGCTCAGCTGCTGGCAAATATGTCTAGTCCTAAAAACTTGGGAAAGTGATTCTAAATGAGCTAACAGTTTTTAAGGCCTAACTCTAACTTTATTTTATTAAAATGAGATTTAGAATATCATTCTCTTGGGTGGGATTGTCTTTTTAAGGGAGACTATATAAAAATTGTGGAGAGAGTTTTGCTTAATCAGTGAGTCATTGATTTCCTTGTATATTTACTCTCTTGAATGTTTATATAGAGCTAGAGCCCTTGTTAGAACAAAAGTGAAAAATTATGTGTGTGTGTATCTGTTAATATGCATATCCTAAATATATATTCTTGGGTCGGGAAGATCTGCTGGAGAAGGGATAAGCTACCCTAGTATTCTTGGCCTTCCCCTGTGGCTCAGCTGGTAAAGAATCTGCCTGCAATGCGGGAGACCTTGGTTCAATCCCTAGGTTGAGAAAATCCCCTGGAGAAGAGAAGGGCTACATACTCCAGTATTCTGGCCCGGAGAATTCCATGGACTGTGTAAGAGTCAGACATGACTGAGTGACTTTCACTTCACTTTCTGCATATTTCACTTCAAATATATATAAATGTAAAATTTATACATATATAAATGTATACATATAATGGTCGTTATTTAGAAATACTGAGTAATCTATACCTTGAAGTTGACTTTATCTCCTTAAAAGATCAATAATATATGATTTTGATGTTTTATCCCTTGATGTAAAAGTGCATGTAACTCACATATTGGTATAATTTCAATGGTTCTTAAAAGTTTAGTAGTTAAAGCACTATAATTCATCTTACAATGATATGTTATTCTGATACATCCAAAGTAACTTTATAGGATATGTACATATTAATTGTGTTGTTATTTTCTGTATTGTCGAAGTAACAGCTGAAGGCAAACACATTTAGAAAACAATACCAGTATACTTTTTATTTTAAGCTGTGTGTCTGACTTTAGTAGAACTATAGTGCCAAGTGAAATATAGGAAAATAACTGCATTACCTAAGTAACAAGTTTATGTTAATATGTTAATTGTGGGAAATAGCAAATATCTTATATAATTATAACATTTTAAAATCAGGGATAAATGTAGCTTTCATCAAAAATTCAGACTTAAATGGTACTCTCACAATTTCATTTATTTGAAAAATCAGAACTTGACTTGATCTTCTTGGTTTTATCTCAGAGTTAAATTGGTGCTGCTATTGTTATTATTAGGGCTTCCCAGCTGGCCGAGTGGTAAAGAATCCACCTGCAATGCAGGAAATCCTGGTTCGATCCCAGGGTAAAGAAGATTCCCAGGAACAGAAATGGCAACCTGCTCTAGTATTTTTGCCAGGAGAATCACATGGACAGAGGAGCCTGGCGGGCTACAGTCCATAAGGTCTAAGAGTCATCCACAACTGAAGCAAATTAGCATGCACACATTGTTATTTTTATTTTTGTTTTCTTACTTTCTGTTTTGGAATGTGATGCACAGACAGGGGCAAAAGGGTAAAATACTAATGTTACTTCCACAGTATCCAGATCACTTACATGTCTTTTTAGAATTTATAATATTATGACTTATAGAGAAAATCACCTTCTCTCTAAAGTGACTGAATGACCATATCAAACCCAGCTTAACTTTTTAAATAATGTTGTATTATCTGGATCTACTGCATCCATGCCATTCTGGTCATTAATAGACTTGAATTGTTCTTCCTCAAAGATCAAATAACATGCTATACTGATGATTATAGACTCGTGTGAAATTTTAGAGAAATTTTAATTTAATACTAGTGAATTCCACCTGGGCTTCCCTGGTGGCTCAGACAATAAAGAATCAGCTGCAAAGTGGGAAACCTAGGTTCGATCCCTGGGTTGGGAAGATCTGGAGAAGGGAATAAGCTACCCACTCCAGTATGCCTACCTGGAGAATTCCATGGACAGAGGAGGCTGGCAGGCTACAGGCTGTGGAGTGGCAAAGAGCTGGATACGGCTGAATGACTTTCCCTTAGTGAATCCTTAAGTAGAATATTTTTAAGGCAATCTACACTGTTTTCTTGTTTTTCTACCCCAATGGGTTTTTTAAAGTTTTATGTCTACACTATGACCATGTTCCACTGGATCTTCTCTAGGGTGAGTGCTAATCTACTCTTGCTGCTGCTAAGTCGCTTCAGTCGTGTCCGACTCTGTGTGACCCCATAGATGGCAGCCCACCAGGCTCCCCCATCCCTGGGATTCTCCAGGCAAGAACACTGGAGTGGGTTGCCATTTCCTTCTCCAAATCTACTCTTAGGGAATTTCTAATAGCAGAATTTGTTGCACCTATCATTTTTCTGGATAATATTTTTGCTTATTTTTTTTCTGCTTTAAATAACTGAAGATAAAAGGCATATCTTATGGACTAGAAGAATTTGAAAGTTCAGCCCACCCTTAACAAACTTGAAGTTGGCAGCTTTTGTAACTCAGGAGAAACATGTAGCAGGATCCCATCCTATTAGAACACTTCAGTAAAGAATCTCAGTTATGCAATTGTCCCCATCTGAATTGCAATGTGGAAACTTTATGAAAATAAGAATTGCTTCTAAATTTTATGTTTCCTTCCATTAGTTCTTGCTCCTTCAACTTCATCCCTCATTCCTTTATTTCACATGCAAATACTCATAACTTTAAAGCTTAAAGGACATAATTTTGTCCTTTATTTTTCAGTTTAATTAATTCTAAATGATATTTGGCATCAAAGATTTTTTTCAGTAAGTTGTTATATCATAGTGAATCATTCTTAAAACATTTTTGGTTTCTTTTCCCTTGTATCTTGTTTTTCCCCTAAGTTGTACTCATTTCAAAATATTTTCGGTTATTGTATTCCGATGTAATTTGATTTCTATGTCAATGGTAAAGTGCACTCATTAGATGGCTTTCTTGCTTAGTTTTTTTCTTTCCACTGAATATTTTTTTCTAATCTAGTTCCAAAATCAATGGATTTGAAGTTAGTGAACGATTAAGCAATAAATTACTTATCCTTGTTTTATAGTGGGCTTCCCTCTTAGCTAAGCTGGTAAAGAATCTGTCTGCAATGCATGGGAGACCCTAGTTAGATTCCTGGGTCAGTAAGATCTGCTGAAGAAAGGATAAGCTACCCACTCCAGTATTCTTGGTCTTCCCTCATGGCTCAGCTGATAAAGAATCTACCTGCAATGGGGGTTTTATAATAATTGTACTACTTGAATTCTACAAATAAAAATGTTTGTATTGATTAATTTTGTTTTGAAGACAGAAGAGAATACCAAATCTTTAATTTCAATAAATTTTAGATTATCTTTGGCTCAAGAGGGATGCAATTTTTTCTTAATTGAAATCTAAGTGCAAATATAATCCTTTA
>SJYQ01005696.1:6466-17673 GCA_006410935.1 Redunca redunca | reverse complement strand
TATATAGATGATAAAACATGGTAAATGAGTCACATATTTAGTATAGTAATAGGGGTAAGAGCTAAGGAGAGAATAAAACAGGGAAAAGATGGAATTGTGATTAATGTAGGGTGGCTTTTGAAGTTATCTGAAGAATGTTTTAGCAATTGATAAGACAAGGAAAGAGCGGGTTTATTGTTTTTGACAGTGAAAGAGCCGCTCTTGTTTAAGAAGAAAAGGATTGAGATAGCTATTTGTTTACTCAGCTTGGTCTGAACAAATCTGGAGGCCTGCTGCCCAAGTTATATTTTTTTGGAACATGAGCTGGAAATAAGATGCCTGGTGAAAAAATAGAGGGTCAACCCTAAACTTAAGTAGAGGTATGAATTCTGTGATCTGCTGAATAAGACATTTTAAACAATGTTTTGAACTAAGTAATTCATTCTAATACTATGGAACATGTCTTATAAACAAAATATATACAAATTATATCATAATTATATATTTATAAAGTATACCCCTATTACTATACTAAATATGTGACTCATTTACCATGTTTTATCATCTATATATCCAGTACAATGTAAACCTTTTGAGTGCAGTGAACTTTAATTCCTTTTTCCCTGAACCTAGAATAGTACCTGACACACAGTAAACACTCAGAAAATTATATATTTTATAATTATATAATATATAAAACTATATATTCTTATACAGAATTTGTATAGACCAGCCTTCAACATCTGCTTATCTAGTGGATATGTAGATACACTATCAAACAATTTCAACAGAAGATATAGCAGGATGATTTAGTAAGCTAGGTAAATATGTTCCATGCCACAGTGTTCAGGGATGTATTCCCATACAAATAGTTGAATTCTACAGGCAATATTGAGGAATGATTAAGAAATAGCTTGGAGAAAAGCATAAGAAAAGAACAAAACAAAACACTAAGGAATGATAGAGAGCGCTGTGGTGGGATGAAGGCCAGGGTATGCAGTGCTCCAGGAGAGAGTGAAGAGAGGCTGGAGAGCTCGTCTAAGGCCAGTACTCATCCTGAATCTGCAGGCTTGAGAGGGGCTCTGGTGGTTTGGTAATTGGAATGTAGTGAAAGATTTTCAGTGAATAATAGTATGATAGGATCTGCAGTTTGAAAAAAACACATAAAGTGTGTAAATTCTCGACGTTCAGTACCTCACAAGGTATGAGAAAGAGAATTACATTCAAAATATGCCTTTGCATGGTACATTAACAAATTCCACAGCACAGATTGAAGCAGTTCAATTAGCAATGTTCAAATGCCATGCCTCTAACACTCTGTTCAGTTTTCTCTTTGCACTTGTTTATTTTACTACTATTTTACTCAATCCCTGCTATTTTATGAAGCCTCTAAAAGGAGCATTTGACACAGTGACAGAGTACAATTATTTATAAATACAAAATTAAACAAAAGTGTTGGAAAATTTTAAATGGGTTCTCTAAGATAAAATTCTGAAAAATTGTTTTAAAAACAAACTAAATGAGAGGAATTATGATGTATTTGACTTTCCACTTTCTACTGGCATAGAGTTACAGGGATTGATTATCACAAGTGTTTCTATGGTTAATAAGACTATTGGAAAATTTTTATTTATTTATTTTTTAATGTTTATATGCATGAGATGAAAAGTGGCTCTAAGGGAATGGGTTACAACCAGGAAGGTTTATAAGACAGAATGGTAATCAGGACAAGAACTTAGGCTGTAGCATCAAATGGAAGAAGGGGAGCATGACAGAGAAACTCAAATTTCTCTGACTTCACAGCAGATTTCATGACCAGCCCTTATCCTATGTAACTCAAATACATTTTTTTTAACTGATAATACATAGTTTTTGTTCATTGTATGTGTATTAGGGTTTTTTATTTATTTAGTTTTAATTGAAGGACAATTACAATATTGTACTAGTTTCTGCCACACATCAACATGGATCAGCTATAGGTGTACATATGTGCCCTCCTTCTTGAGCCTTCCTCCCACCTCCCACCACTCAAATGCATTTTTATAGGATACTGTACACTAGAGTGTCTCAATCTAATATTATTGGCATTTTAAACTGGGTTTTTCTTTGCTGTAGGAGACTGATCTATATGCTAAAAACTGAGCAAAATCCCTGGTTTCTACCCACCAGATACTCAGTAGCAACCCTTCTCCCACTGTGACAATCAAAAACATCTGCAAACACATCCCCAGAGGAGCAAATCCAACTCTTTGAAAATCATCATTGTAAACTATTCTGAGTTTTGCTTTCTAGATTCACTTATCTAAGAACTTGTTGGCTAAACCAAGGCAAGCCTTATTAACAAAAGAGTGTCATATCAGTTCTTTCCAAAGAGGTACTATAACGCAAGTCCAGGGAAGAGATTTTTTGCAAGTAACTTGTATATTCAGACTTTAATGAAATGAAGAGCAGCAAAGTTGACAGACTGTGCAGCAGTGCCATTGGTAGGTGTGAATGGGGTCAATTAAAACTGTGTGAGCTGAATATGCATTTTCACGTGCCTAATGATTTCTGAAAAACATTTGCTGTGATGCATTAAACTAGCTAATTTAAAGAGTGATTGACCAAAGGAAAGAAATTGCATAGCCAATAAAATTGATAACAAATTTGGGATAAAGTAAGCACTAATCTTAGAAAAACTGTTTGTGTGTAACATCTGCAAGAAATATTCATCATGAAGACATATCCACTGCATGCTGTTAAGTAAACTGTAAATTAAGAGTATAATATACGTGTAGTACAGAAATGGATAACTTAAGATTTGGAAGCTATTTTAGTGCTTGGTTAACCAAACATTGATTTCAATGAAAAATTGAAGCTGCAAACGGGAAAGAAGCTTGTAGACAGTGAGTTGTGCTTGATCTGAAATTGGGCAAAATCAACTGCAGTTTAGCATTTGGTCACTTTTGAACCACTTTATAGTGTGACAGTGGTGTTATGTAAACTCAAACAAATATAAATCATTGTCTGAAAAGTCCAAAGGGACCTGGCACAATCTTTTCACCAGCACATTTTCTTTTACAGCCTCATTACACTTGCCAGTGATTCATGGGTGTTAGGCTTGACTGAGAAGGGTAGAAGGGGCTAAAGAACTCAGTATGCTATATTTCAGCCATGCACATGAGCATATTTACCTGGGAATAAAGGCAACATTTCTAAAAGAAATGGATTAATCTCTGTCTGGTCTTATTATCCTTTTGTTGAGATTTTCTAATCCATGAAGAAGTATTCTCAGTATAGCATTGTACTGCATCTCTAAAGTGACACAGAGCAGAGCACTTTTATCAAGAGGTACCCTGACATTGGACAAGGACAGGAATAACAAAGGGCAGAAACAATGTGCCTAGAGTAGAAATGAATTAAGGACTAAACCTTTTGGAAATCAGATATTCCGAGATGTATTCTAGAGCATAATCTTTGCCAAATTATGAGTCAGGGATTGGAATTCTTTTGGGATAGGGAAGGATCCTAACATCATACTAAAAACAAACCCCTCTTATTATAGATCAGAACTAATAGTTCTTTTTATGATTCTCTTTTTTCCAGGCCAGTGTGGACACAGATTTGAGAGGGGAAAGGAGGGAGACTATAACTCTTATACCTCCACTAGTGGACAATAAACAAATTGAGAGAGCAAAATTTATTAGGATCTGTAGCATCATCCACTGTGCCTAGCATATTGTAAGTGTTACAAAAAATGTTACCCTAGATCTGTGGAAACAAAAACTTCCTTTAAAAATTTAATTGTTATATTTAAGCATAAATAATATTCTACCAGGCAGATTATCAAAGTCTGTTTAGGGAAACATATCTTCAAATCTTCAGTGAAGTATTTAAATTCAGTTTTCCTGTAATGCTGGTGTACCCAGGGATTCTGATAATATGATAATTATTCTATATTGTATAGGAAATTAAAATTAAAGCATAAGTATTGTTCTTGCTAAATCATGTCTGAATCTTTGCATCCCTATGGACTGTAGCCCACCAGGCTCCTCTGTCCTTGGGATTTCCCAGGCAAAAATACTGGAATGGGTTGCTATTTCCTTCTCCAGGGGATCTTCCTGACCCAGGGGTCGAACTCACATCTCCCACAATGACAGATTCTTTACCACTGAGCCACCAGGGAAGTCCCAGAAAGTAATTATGCATACAAATGCATGCTCAATTGTGTCTGATTTTTTGTGACTCTATAGACTATAGTCTACCTCCTGTCAATAGGATTTCTCAGTCAGGAATAATGGAGTGGGTTGATATTTCCTCCTCCAGGAGATCTTCCTAGCCCAGGGATATAGGCAAATTCTTAATTGCTGAGTCATCGGGGAAGTAATAAGTATATACACATTCAATAAATAAGTATATACACATTCAAAGATAAATATAAAATAATTTATTCATTTTTGAAAATACCAAATAGAACTTGTCTCAGTTTCTAGAATACAAGTGACTTCAATAAAGTAAGCAGATTAAATATTATAGGTTATTACTAAAGATAACATTGAGAACTGTTAGTAAGCAGAACATAGAAAACATGTATTTCTGACAAAATTTAGGATTTACAATACTAGCTACTCATTTAATAGAGTTGCCTAATAACTAAACAAATGTAAGTTCAAAAATAGTGATCTTTCTATTATATTAAAAGGTAGTATCTTAACAGCATAAATATTCAAAACTTATGTATAAATTTAGAAGTAAGCAAAAACACAAATCTGACTCCCGTATATATAATGTTCTTTTCAGGCCAGACATATTTGAACTTTTAGTCAATCAGTTCGTCAGTTCAGTCGCTCAGGCGTGTCCAACTCTTTGAGACCCCATGAACTGCAGTACGCCAGGCCCCCTGTCTATCACCAACTCCTGGAGTCCACCCAAACCCATGTATATCGAGTCGGTGATGTCATCCAACCATCTCATCCTCTGTCGTCCCCTTCTCCTCCTGCCCTCAGTCTTTCCCAGCATCAGGGTCTTTTCCAATGAGTAAGCTCTTAGCATCAGGTGGCCAAAGTATTGGAGTTTCAGCTTCAACATCAGTCCTTCCAATGAACATCCAGGACTGATCTCCTTTAGGATGGACTGGTTGGATCTCCTTGCAGTCCAAGGGATTCTCAAGAGTCTTCTCCAACACCACAGTTCAAAAACATCAATTCTTTGGTGCTCAGCTTTTGTGAAGTCCAACTCTCACATCCATACATGACTACTGGAAAAATCATAGCCTTGACTAGATGGATCTTTGTTGGCAAAGTAATGTCTCTGCTTTTTAATATGCTGTCTAGGTTGGTCATAACTTTCCTTCTAAGGAGTAGGTGTCTTTTAATTTCATGGCTGCAATCACCATCTGCAGTAAATCTGGAGCCCAAAAAAATAAAGTCTGATACTGTTTCCACTGTTTTCCCATGTATTTGCCATGAAGTGCTGTGACTGGATGCCATGATCTTAGTTTTCTGAATGTTGAGCTTAAAGCCAACTTTTTCACTCTCTTCTTTCATCAAGAGGCTCTTTAGTTCCTCTTTGATCTTTGGATTTATGCATTTAATTGCTGGGTGGTCATCATAACTTCTATAGTGTATGGACAGTTGAAACTTAATAAATAATAACTGAATCAATCAAGTTTTCTACTATTAATAAATTGTCCTCTTCTTGAACATTTAATTTTTGGTACAACCATTTACAGTAAGCTTAAATATCACCCTCTCTTCCAAATCCAATCAATTAATTTATCATTTCTACCACCTCTACCTTGATGTGGACCCTCATTACATTTTATTAGAGCATTACAAGAGCATTGATTATTGCTATTCTCAGCTCTAGACTTTGTTGCCCTCAATACATTCATCCGCCTGTTGTAGAGCTCATAAAACCATTCCCTTCCCTCAGAATCATCCTGCAGCTAAGAGACTCACCTGCTGTATAACATCCTAAGCATATAATTTCTCATTTATTGCCTTTGATCATGTTACCACCTACAGGTTTATCCTCCCTAACTCCCCCAGCATATACTATATCATTTATTATTCTGCATTTATTTATGTTTTTCTTGTTTAGATCATAAGGAAAAAAAAATATGTCATAGTCATGTTTTATTCCAAAGAACTAGCACCATTCTTGGTCTCTAGCAAGTAATGAGTGATTATTGAATAGATTTTCTGAGACACAGTTGGCAAGTACAATGATGGTGCTGACCTTCTGAGAATAATACTTGCAGCTAGAGCAAATATTTCCAAAATTATGGTCGTTAAGCAGAATAGATGCTATTTTTTTTTTTCTTTTTTGTTACCTAACCAGCCAACATGATCATTGCATGTCAGGGGGTGGCTTTCCAGGATAAAACATCATTCTATCTTGTAGTTTCACAATGTACAGAGTCTTGAAGTCCTCTTTTTTTTTTTTCTCCTGGTCATCAGCAGGAATTTTAGAAAATAGAAAAGACATACACTTCTTAAAAACTATACATTAGCAAAACTAGTCACCAGGCTATGACTGAGGTGGAGCAGGAACATGTAATCATTGTCTGGGAGGTTATATCCACCAAAACACTTCATTGTTAATATTTGGGAGATAGCTAGCCATCTCTACCACATGATTTAAGAAAGCAAGAACGTAAGTGTTTTATTTCAGAATACTAACATTTTCTGGATTTCAGTTATCTGGAAGAGGTTCTTAGGTATAATTTTTTTTTAAACCGATAATTCTGGATATGCTTTGAGGTAGCATCAGCTTTGGGAATGCTTTTCAAAAGTAATTAAGCCCATGCAACTTTTGTTTGGACCTCCAGCACATTGTAGGACCTGCCCAATGAGATTAGGCATATGGAATAGCTCAGATCTCCCTTCAGTAATTACATTTTACTTTCTTAAAACCAGATGTTCCCCAGTACAGGGAGAGCTTCATGTTTGCTGAAGCAGGTGGAATGTCTTTAAACAGTTCCACTTTTACATACTACAATTTGGAATAAAAAAAAAAGTCTCTTTTCTACCTTTCAATATACTGCTCAAGTTTCATTTATCAAAAATGTATTTTTTAAATAAATTGCTAGATTTCTTTATACAAATATCAAAGAACTATATCTGCAATTGCCTGCACTCTGCCATTTGAAATATGTGAAATTAAATGAAAAAAAATTGCCCAATAGAAATAGGCAGGTGCTATATAAACACATCTGTAGGTCATTTAGAAATTACTATCATCACTCTTTTCATTAAACTGACATGCATATATTTAGAAACTACTTTTCAAAACCCTAATGAAAGACTGTCCTTAATAACTTCCCTTTATGTTCACCTATAAATCAGCATTAAAATCTTTTACATAATGAAATGCACATTCTTGGCAAGGAAAAAAAGGAGGTTTCATCTTGTTCTATTAGTTTTAAAAAATGTGAGCTGAAATGTGTATCCTGTTTGTTTATATTATTTATACATTTATTGTCATTATATATATATATATAAAGGTGTTGCCTTCACATGTTGAGTCTTATTCAGTTATGAATTTTCTAGTGTCACATTTGCAGTGGAGACAATTGAATTACAATATAAAAAGAAATACATAGTTAGAAACAAACAATTCATACACACATCTATGAGGAATATGTGTTTCATGTGAAGATTCTCAGGTTCTCAGGACATCTTCTTTGAATTCATTACATACTTTAAGTAAATCATTTATGCCAACATGGTGTCATGGATAATATCTAAATTTCTACATGAGTTACAACAACTATTTTCTGCCTGAGTATTAAGTCTTATCAATGTCTGTGTTTCATCCTGTATTTATGGAGTCCCTAGGTTATACAGTGCTGTATCGCAGTGGAGGCATTAAGTTTTTAGCCAAATAATGGGATTTTGTGATCATCTCAAGCGGAATTTCCAAATAATTTAATCCTTGTATAAAGTTTTATATAAGGTCACTTCATAGTCTCTGTATATTGAGAAAGAAGACAACCTACATACTTTACCGAAATAGACATCTATTAGAGGTGAACGAATAAGGTCATTTTAGTTGAAATCCATGGGACAATGTATGGAAGCCAATTCTAATGCAAATTGAATACTAACTGTGGATTCAACTAATACCATTTCATGTTGAACTACACTAGAATTAAAGTTTCCAAACACCAATCTGCCAATGCTAGCAATTCAGAAGTCTCATTTGAAATCTCAGTTTAGTCTTTACCCAAATCATGTACATCTTAACATTTATGGTTTTCTACTATTGATTATGTAAAGTACTGTAAGGCCTTGATTCTATATTTTTATATGGACTATAGAAGCATTTAAGAGAATCTTCATTTGTGTCTTTGGTTGCTGTCATCTTCATTGTTTTATGGTTATAATATGAACTGACAGGTAGTGGAAATATAAAGGGGCTCTTGAAGTTCTTCAGCGTATGCAAAAATGGACATTGAAATGTGGAGACTTGTTTATGTAAGACTATTAAACAACAGATAGCTTTTTCAGAGAAACACGCTGTGTGTGTCTCATTAGAGTTGCATTACTGTTTTATGACTAAAAGGGTAGATTTTAAAAATAATAATCAAGGAAACACTTTATAAAGTTTTCTTTCTATAGCATCTTTATTTTTTTTTGCCAATTAAATTTGGAAGTACATGTAATAAAAGTGATTAAATGCACTTTATGATAATAATCACATTTATTTCTCATTTTTAGTTTACCTTTGTTTTTAAAATCATGCTAGTTAACTTTGAAGGTGAAACCACAGACTGTGTTTTCAAGACATGTTTTTCCTCAGTAGAATTATGTCATGGAGAAACACTATGGATATCCATCAAAGTGAAACCTACAAGGACATAAGAGCTCATTATTAGTGAACATTGTTTTTTAACCTTCAGATGGCTTCAGCATTTCTGTCACAAAATGGCAAGCAGAATGAGAGACTGAAGCACATCATACACTCAAAATTAACATCACTACATCAGTTATAGCTTTTATATAAATTTAAAAGGATCTATTTTTTACTTTAAAGCGATAAATTATTACAACCTCCAATATTTGTGATAAAATGTTTCATTGAGTTCAAGTTCAGTAAGGTCAGTGCTGGCTTCAGGTTGACATTATTGACTGAAATTTGCTAAAGCATCCTGGCAGATACAATGCTACAACTTCAGTCAGGAAACCAAGCCAAGGAACATATCGTGGTTCTGATGCTTGTTCTGGATAGTATGCTTGTTCCTACTGCAAAAACCTAGAAAAAACAGAAGATAATCAAATATAGAATTGCATAACACTGGTAAATGACAGATAATATTGTTCACATACTAACGCAAAATTTGGTAGTACATGTGTGATTAAGTATCACGTCGGTTTCCGTTTTTAATAAGTAATTTTGATAAAGGAATATTTTATTCTTATTTATCTCCTAAAAAATTAAAGCTCAAAAATGAGTAGTCTGACAGTTTTCAAATTTGTATCTGTTATATATATATATAAACTACATATACTGTATATATTTTGAGAGACTATACATGGAATTCTTTATGGATGAAGAATTTGAAGGACTTCTTTTTTCTTTTCTCTTTTTGTTTCTTTTAACATTATCCCCTCTTTTAAGCAAGGTTGATGAGATGACGGAAAATATTCGAATGAAGGCTGCAATCTGCTATAATGGAAGAAAGCTTTTCTCTTTGCCACCCTGACTGATACGGTTAATGTGTGCATCTATGACCTTGACAATTTTCAACAAACGTAGTTGAATAGAAGATAACTATACTTCAGGCAAAATATCATAGCAATCAAAACCTTTGGTGATTAAACTGACTAAAAATATTGGCCCATTATTCAATTTATTTCATTTCTGTTAGTAATAGCTGTGGATGACAGATTACTGGGTGCTTTCACTGAAATGTATAAACAGAATTCAAGTTTAAAGAAACTAACCTACTACTGATCTTCTGAAGAACTTATCATTAAAATGATAGTTCTTTATGTTCTTTGTTCATTGTTTGTTTACTCATGGAATGGTAATAAACTACAGAGGTGACATTTAAAAATACATAAGTGGAAAATTCTAAAAGATGGAGCCATTTGCATTCCGTCAGGCATACGCATAGACCTGATATCCACAAAAATGGGTAAACTCTCATATTTAAAAATTTAAATAGCACTATTTGAACTTATTCTTCTGTGAGCAACTCTCAGGCAGATGAACTTTCCTATAATTGAAATTATCATGCGTATTCTGACCCTAATTGGGTAAGTTTTATATTAGGTTCACACCAAGCAATCATGGAAGCAATTATGGGCACTTGTCCTGGGGCTGCCATAGCCCAGGTGCTGCTGCCTGATTGTCACTTGGTAATTACCTTGGTACTTCCCAACTACTCCTTAGTATCAGTTAAATGATGCTGTATACTTCAAGTAAAGTCTCCTTGGAAGTAGAAGTAAATAATTATTTAGTTTGCTGCTTCATAAAGGTGATGCCTGCTTCACCTGGAATGTGCAGATGTATAATGAAAATTGTCTTCTGAGGAAAGCTGCACAGAAGTCAAATTGGAGATGAAATCTTTGCAATTAGCTACACAGTTCCTTTTGAAATATAGAAAACACCTTAAATAATAGTGATGATAGAGGCATTGCCAACTTTAAGATTTTTTTTTTCAAGTCTTTGAAGTCTGACTTTGCAGAACAGATTGTAAATCTCTGGCCCATTACACACCTGCAGAGATTTTGGTGTTTTATTTCTCTTGGGTGAAACTGCAGAAGCCCAAACCATGTTAATCACTGTCAGAACCAGTTGTATAAAATGCCAAAATGCAGTGAGCCAAGTGTTTTATAATAAATATGACAATACAGTCAGAATGTTGTTTTGTTAGGCTTGTTATTTGTTGTAATTTTTCATTTATAGTCTTTGAAAGGAGAAAATGCTAAAGCTTTTATCAGAAAAAAAATTTAACCACAGGAGATGTCACCATACTGTATAAATAAGACTCTTTGTATCCTAATTAATTCAAATAAAAGTAGATACATTAATTTAATAGTAGCATTTGATTTAAATGCCTTAAATGTGCCTCTTTTAAGGAAATTCATGTCAAATGTTACTAAAATTTTTATCTGTCACTCTATGAATGACATATAATTAATAGAAGAATTAATATTTTCACTATATAGTTTCACATATGTGTATATTTTATTATCTTTCTTTTTACTTATACCTATATCTTAGACTTCTACTAAATA
>SJYQ01005693.1:0-28064 GCA_006410935.1 Redunca redunca | reverse complement strand
GTGTGTGTGTGTGTGTATCTGGGTCTTTACAGTGTGTGTGTGTCCCCTAAGTTTTTATTCCTATGGAATTCAGGTTTGTATTGGTCTTCGATTTGTTGGGGTGCCATTTCGCACTGTCGCTATTAGACATGGGACATCTGAGAGGTGCTCAGTCGGTCCTCTGGATTCCAGACGTGGCCTTCCTGCCCGCCCTCCCTTTTCTAGGTTCATCACCCTACCTGGTACACTTGATCTGCTCTCTACATTTGAGTTAAGCAATACACAGAGCTCAAAATGACCAGAAGGAAGACTCTACTTGTGACTTCAAGGAACTACAGCTGTGCTCCTTCCAGGCCCGCTGGACACAAAGTCGAGAGAGGGAAAGCAAAACTTCCCCCAGGAGGCTATTTGGAATCACAGAAGAGCCACCCTCGCTTCCACTGCTTGGTCCCTGGGCCTCTGCATTCAGGCTGTGAGAGAGGCGGAGCCACTGATCTTAAACTTACACTGCATCCCGCATGTCAATAACCCAAGTTGCGGTCTCCCAGCTGGCGCTGGAGGTCTCTCTAGCGAGTCAGCTGCTTCTGAGCGATGGGACACATTGTGTGTCCAGTGCTTCCATGGGCGAGACCATTGCTCTGCGCCCTTCACCAAAAAAGGGAAATAGGCTATGTGCGGGATAGCAGAGTGATGAACAGCAAGTACAAGAATGACAAGGCTGGCAGAAGCACTACAGGTGGGGAAGGCAAGTCCATAGCAGGAATGCACACTTATTACTATTTGGTGATAGATAACCGATCCTTTATGAAGCAAGCAGACAGTGCACTCAGCCTG
Source organism: Redunca redunca (assembly GCA_006410935.1). Lineage (NCBI taxonomy): Eukaryota > Metazoa > Chordata > Mammalia > Artiodactyla > Bovidae > Redunca > Redunca redunca. Next base: position 27,251 of record SJYQ01005693.1, on the reverse strand, counting down.
CCAACAGACAGCTAGCTGGTCCCTGGAGGGTGGTGGTTCTCAGATTTTTTGGTGTCGGGATCTTTTTACACTCTTTAAAATTATCGAAAGATTATACTCTAAAAAATTGTAAACGGTTTTTGTTTATGTGGGTTATATCTATTTTACTGGGTTAGAAGTTACAGCACTAAGCTATTTAAAATGAATAAACCCATTACATAGTAACATAACATTTTAATAACTTTTTGAAAACCAAAATTGTGAGAAGAGTGCCACGATTTGACATGTTTGCAAATCTCTCTCTTTTTTGACCATGCTGTGAGGCACGTGGGATCTTAGTTCCCTGACCAGGGATTGAACCCGTGCCCCGTGCAGTGGAAGTACAGAGTCCTAACCACTTGACGTCCAGGGAAGTCCCTGAAGATCTCTTTAGAATCTGGCTTAATAAGAGACAGCTAGATTCTCAGATCTGCTTCAGCATTCAGTCTGTTGTATACACGCTGTGTAGCCTCTGGAATATTCCACTATACATTCATGAAAGAAAAAGGCAAACACTGTCTTAGTATTAATAAAGTAGATGTGGCCTCATAGAACCTACAGAAGTCTTCCTGGCCCACACTTTGAGAACCATTGCCCCAGGGAATAGCTCCAAACAAGAAGCTCAGCTGGGTCTTCGCTGATGGCAGCTTGAGCACTCAGCAGTGCCCACTGCCTGATCAGATTTGGTGAGGGAAATCTGTTGTATCTATGTGTGCTGATTTTATATGCTGCTGAAATAAATTACCAAAACCTAGTGGCTTAAAACAACACAAGTTTATTATCTTACAGTTTGGGAGGTCGTAAGCCTAAAATGAGTCTAACTGGGTTAAAATCAAGGGCTTCCCAAATGGCTCTAGTGGTAAAGAACCTGCCCGCCAATGCAGGAGACGGAACAGACGTGAGTCCGACCTCTGGGTAGGAAAGACCCCCTGGAGGAGGGCATGGCAGTCCACTGCAGTGCGCTTGCCTGGAGAGTCCCACGGACAGAGGAGCCTGGTGGGCTATGGTCCATAGCGTCTCCCAGAGCTGGACACGACTGAAGTGACTGAGCACGGGCTAAGATCAAGGCGTCAGCAAGGCTGCAGTCCTTTCTGGAGTCTCTAGAGGAGAATCTGCTTTCTTGCCTTTTCCAGCATCTAGAGGCTGCCTGCATTCCCTGGCTTGTTCCCTCCTTCCATCTTTAAAACCAGCCATGGCCAGGAGACTCTCACCTCACTCCACCCTGCCTCTGCCTCTGCCTCCTGCTTCCACATTAAGGACTCTTGGGATGACGCTGGGTCCATCTAGATAATTCAGGAGAATCTCCCTATTTTTTTTTTTTTTTAATTTTTCTGCTTAGAGGCTTATTCAACCCAAAACAATCTCTTCCAACTTTATCGAGGTGGCTGACCACGTCCACGACCAAATCCGCCTCTAAATTGGGATTCAGTTGCTAACCCAGCCTCAGCCGGCACCTGGGGGCACGGTGCTGTCTGTAGGTGTCTCTGTTGGCTTCTCCTCGTGTGAGTCTTGCGGGTCACTCTCCCCCCAGACCTTTGGGCCGTGGCCGGCCAGTCTCAGGACGGCTGCAGCGCAGGGTTGGCAGGCACCATCTCAAGGGGCCGGTGGAGGTAATCGCGGAGATACTGGATGCCCTCATTGGTGAGGTACCAGCAGAAGTGTCTCCAGGCAAACTGTCCCTTCACGTAGCCTCACAATTTGAGAGACAGCATGGCTTTCATGATGTGAAGATCAGACACGTTCTTGTCTCCCAGCTCTGGGTGCTTGGGCATCCTTCTTGGCCACAATCACCCCCTCCTTAAAAAGGAGTTCATAAATGGCAATCCAGTTCTTCTTGGGCATCAACATTGCAACGGCTGCTGCGTCCAGGGCCTGAGCTGGAAAAGTGAGAATCTCCCTATTTTTAAGGTCGGCTGATTAGCGACTTCAACTCTTTCTGCCTACTTTCAATTCCAGTACTTAAACTCCAATACTTTGGCCACCTGATGTGAAGAACTGACTCATTGGAAAAGACCCTGATGCTGGGAAAGATTGAAGGAAGGAGGAGAAGGGGATGACAAAGGATGAGATGGTTGGATGGCATCACCGACTCAATGGGCATGAGTTTGAGTAAACTCTGGGAGTTGGTGATGGACAGGGAGGCCTGGCGTGCTATAGTCCATGGGGTCTCAAAGAGACAGATATGACTGAGTGACCGAACTGAACCTTAATTTACCCTTTGCCCTATAAAGTATATTCACAAATCCTAACCCTAATTAGGATCCTAATCCTCGGATTAGGATGTGGACATCCCTTGATTTTTTGACTGTGCTGGGTCTTCACTGCTGCACATGGACTTTCTCTAGCTGCAGCAAGCGGGGGCTGCTCTCTGTTGAGGTGCTTGAGCTTCTTGTTGCCGTGGCTTCTCTTGTTGTGGAGCACAGGCTCTGGAGTGTGCGCTCAGTAGTTGCGGTACATGGGCTTAGTTGCCCTGCAGTGTGTGGAGCCTTCCAGAACCAAGGATCAAACCCATGTCCCCTACATTGGCAGACAGATTCTTAACCACTGGACCACCGGGAAGTCCAGGACATGGACATCTATGGCAGGTCATTATCTGTCTACCACACTATGAATGGCCTCTATCCCTGCCACACTGGCCACTCTCTGTGTGGGCCCATTCAACCAGAACCAGAGTAGTTGGGAAAGGAAGCTGACATCAACAGATTAGGTAATCTTGTCCATCTGACCACTGAGACCCCCCACACACAATGGATGCCCTCTCAGGACACTTGTGTGAGTTAAAATAGCTTCACCACCTCTGCCCATTTCAAGCAGTTCATACACAAATCTTTCCCTTAGACCTCTTACCTCTTCATCACCAATCTTCCAATCTTATTTTCAAGTCCCTGAGCAGCCAGTCAACTTGTTAACCCACTGCTCATGAATCAGAGGAGATCTGTACCTCTGGTCATCTCTCCTTCCATGCAAAATAGACAATCAATGTAACCAGAAGAGGATATCTCTTCATCACTGTCTTTTAGAGACACTCTGAGTGTGGCTTTAATGTGGCAGTTAATCCATTTGTGGCTGGTGCTAACATACCATGCAGACTCACTTGGAAATCATGTCTGTGCTTTTTCTTCCATGATAACCAGTCATAGCAACTTCCCCAACTGGGGCTGAGAGAGAAGCAGTGAAGCAGTGAGAGTGCCTACCATGGGAATCTGAGCCACCTGTTCCTGCAATTTCCTTGTGCCTCCTGGACTTACTCAGACCTGATCTAAGATATAATATTGAATAATAGAATGTTGCCATGCATGTCCAATCTGACAAAGAGATGGATCAGGTGATGTCCAGTTCTGGCTGCATGGGTCACTTGGTGATCTGAAGTTAGGCATTCAGTCTCCACCATGCTCAGGTATGAGCCAGGAGCTGTTTTTCAGTGGAGAATAGTTACTGGCAGAAGAGGGCACGAATTAATCCAGAACCCTAAGGGTCTATAACTGTACTGCATCTCTCCTGCTGGAGCTTGTCCATACAGCATATTTTCCTGCTATAAACTCCTAAATTGTAAAGCTCGAGGGACAGGGCAGCTTGCTCTGCAGTCTGGACCTGCTACAGCATCTTATTTTGCCGCAGGCCTCTCACAAAACTTGCAATATTATGACTTTTCCCAGTAAATTGGTAGAACAGCATGACCAAATGTAGTATCAGTTCAGTTCAGTTCAGTGGCTCGGTCATGTCCGACTCTGCAACCCCATGAATCGCAGCACGCCAGGCCTCCCTGTCCATCACCAACTCCCGGAGTTCACTCAAACTCACGTCCATCGAGTCGGTGATGCCATCCAGCCATCTCATCCTCTGTTGTCCCCTTTTCCTCCTGCCCCCAATCCCTCCCAGCATCAGTCTTTTCCAATGAGTCAGCTATTCGCATGAGGTGGCCAAAGTACTGGAGCTTCAACTTTAACATCATTCCTTCCAAAGAACAGCCAGGGCTGATCTCCTTCAGAATATTACCTCAAAAAATTTGCCTCTTTGTTGTAGGCAGTATCAGGTTCAGCAACTCTCACTTTGTAGGAGATGTACTGACATGCCCCCAGACCTCCAGATACCCTAGAAACTTCCCTGACAAGGCATTCCTCTGAATATTTTGTGGGATTTATCACCCTTCCTTTGGCATACATATGTTCTGCTAAGAATCTAAAGTGCCTGCAATTTCCTGCTCACTAGGCCCAATTACCATAATGTCATCAATATAATGGACCAGCATGTTTGGAACTACATCAAGATGATGAGCATCTCTTTGGACTAGATGATGGCAGAAATCAGGAGGGTAAACAAAGCCTTGAGGATGTAGGCTGAAGATATACTGCTATCTCTAATACACAAACTGATTTTGATGATCTTTACTTAGTGGGATAGAAAAGAACTGAGGGTCAAGGATGGGCCCCAAGGCAGAAGTGTTGATTTGCTCCAGTGAGATTTTCATGTCTGGACCCACAGTTACAGCTCCACCCCACCTAGTAGTTACAATAATCTAGTCATTCCTCAAGACCCAACTGGCTTTTGCACCAGCCAAATAGGTAAGTTAAACTGGGTCTCAGTAGGAATGACCACTTTTGTGTATTTCAGATCATTGACGGTGGCACTAATTTCTGGAATTCCCTTAGGGATGTGAGTATTGCCTTTGGTTTGCCCCCCTGCTTTTTTGGCCTCACCACAGGGCAAGTGGGATCTTAGTCCCCCAACCAGATATTGAACATGCATCCCCTGTATTGAAAGCCCTGCGTCTTACCCACTGGACCACCAGGGAAGTGCCCAGTGGTGTGTCCGTCAGTTAATCGTCAGATGGGCCTGTGGTCCCACTGAGCTCACTCAGGCTAAGAACAAACTGAAAGCCTTGAACTCATGACTCAGTGCAAGGGTGGACATTCAGAAAGCCTCTAGAATGACTCTGAAGGAATCTCTGATCTCTGGGGGCCACAGGGCAGATATAGCCGAGGACCAAGCCCAGGCCTTAAAGGTCAGGGCACAGTCCATGGGGTCTCAAAGAGTCAGACACAACTGAGTGACTAACACACACACACACACCAGGGTCACATAACCAATTAAATGTGCAAAACCCACCATATTTTTATGCGAATGGAGGGGCACTGGCTAAGAAAGGATGGGACATCCAGGCGTGGGATGGGGACATTTGGATAGAACTTGGAACCCAACACCTGCTGAATCTTCCTTGTTGGTGAAGGCAGCACCCTGGCTTCAGTCTGAAACCTTCAAACCTTCCTGGCATGAACACCCTGCAGTGACGTCACCTGGGGCCTTTTCTTGATGCTGGTTTTCCTCAGGACACCTCCATCACCTCTCATTACTTCTAGGCCATAATGAGGATTATAGCCCATCAAGCCCAGTTCAAGGCTTTCAATCTGTTTTGTTTCCTTTGTGTGGGTTCCCGAGGGCAATCAGATGTAGAGTCAGAAGGCCGTGCCAGTCTTTGTAATCACTACTGTCACCATAGTGACTAAATGTCCTAGCTACTTGGTCTCCCGACATCGTACCAGTGCATCTCACACCACCGCTGGTCATAAAGGCAGCCACTGTGATGTCGCAGGCAGCCATCGTCCCTCACCCTCACCAAGGAGGATGTTCGCACACTAATCAGGATGTGTGAGCCACCCATCCCAGAATCCCAGCCAAGAATCTATTTCCCAGGGCTATTCTGGTACCAATTACTGTAGCAGGCAGGACACTGGATGGAAACAGATGGCACATTTCAATGGGCAACTGAAAAGGGCTTGACGAAGGGACGAGAGCAGAGCGGTGGGCGCAGTTGTAGAGCTAAGAAAGGCTACTGCGGTACTCGGGGGCCCGCAGCGGCAGGAAGCGTTACCCCCAGGGAGCACGGGGCGGCCCCTGAACCTGAGGAGAGCTGCAGCTTCCGCGGACCAGAGCAGGACAGAGGACAGCCAAGGGCGAGCCGGCACCAGCGCCTGGAGAACGCCAGGCATGAGGCCTCGTGTTACAGATCGAGAGACTGAGGCTTAGCTGCCCCTGAGGAATTCAGCAAATAGGCCGAGTGCCTGTGTGTGTGTGTAGTGGAGTGTGTGGTGGGGTGTGTGTGTGTGTGATGGTGTGGTGGGGTGTATGTGTGTGGTGGGGTGTGTGTGTGTGGTGGGGTGTGTGGGGGTATGTGTGTGTGTGTGTATGTGGTGGAGTGTGAGGGTGGTGGTGTGTGTGATGGAGTGTGTGTGTGTGTGTNTGGTGGCGTGGGGGGGCTGGGAGGGGTATATGTGTGATGGGGTGTGTGTGTGGTAGGGTGTGTGTGCTGGGGGTGTGTGTGTTTGGTGGGGTACGTGTGTAGTGGGGAGGGGGTTTGGTGTGGAGAGAGGGAGTCGCAGAGCCCTGTCCTGGAAGGACGGAGAGTCTGGGGCAGCAGACATACTCAGCCTCATTTTCCCATCTGTAATAAAGAATTCCTAAAGACTCTGATGCTGGGAGAGATTGGGGGCAGGAGGAGAAGGGGACGACAGAGGATGAGATGGCTGGATGGCATCACTGACTCAATGGACGTGAGTCTGGGTGAACTCCGGGAGTTGGTGATGGACAGGGAGGCCTGGCATCCTGCGATTCATGGGGTCGCAAAGAGTCGGACACGACTGAGCGACTGAACTGAACTGAACTGAATTACTGCCCACATCATAAATTCAGTAAAAGGATCATGCCACTGAGAGCCAGGAAAGCAATTATCTATCAAGAAAAGTTGTTTAATTTAGTTTTTTGGCTGTACCACATGCATGCAGGATCTTAGTTCCCTGAGCAGGGGAACCTGCACCCCTACTTTGGAAATGCAGAGTCCTAGCTACGGGATCACCAGGGAAGTCCCAAGAAAGTATTTTTTTGAAGGTCCATTTTGTGCTATTTTCTGCACTCAGGGAAAGGACGGGGGATTGGAAGGGGACACTTGTAGAGAATTGAAGCCCACCACCTAGCACCCAGGGTGTCCCAGAGAGGGATTGAGGAAAGAGGACAGAGAGAATTGCTGTACACCTGGAAATAACAGACACTGTAAATCAATTATAGTGCAATATAAAATAAAACAAAGTCATATTTACACTATACCGTAGTCTACTGTGTACAATAGCATTATGTCTATAAAAACAATGTACATATCTTTCTTGCTAAAAAAAAAAAAAACTTTAGAAATGGGTCTCATTGGTTAAAAAAAAAAATAGTGATGTCAAGATACATGGATTGGCTGGAGTATTATAGAAACAGACCACTGCTCTTTCCTGAACAGGGAGTAAAATTCCAGCTACCTATAGTGATTGCCTGTGAAGTTTTAAGATTGGTTGGAAAGGGGAAAGCAGGAATTTGGGGGGATGATAGAAGTGTTTTACATCTTGATCAGGGTGTTATCAAAACTCACTGAATTGTACACTTAGGATGTGTGCATGTTACTATGGGTAAATTTAATACCCACTTTAAAAATTATATTAAGAAATCTAATGCTCAGCCTCAGCTCACATCCTGGATAACAGACTCCTGCAGTGCTCACTGTTCTGCTGCTACCTGGGAGGCTTCTGGGAACCTGGCTGGTTAGACATCAGCCTGGTCCCACAGCTAGAATAGGGTCCCATTCTCCTCAAGTTTGTCAGAATCCCTGGTGACTCAGATGGTAAAGAATCTGCCTGTAATGAAGGTTCAATCCCTGGGTTGGGAAGATCCCCTGGAGAAGGGAATGGCAACCCACTCCAGCATTCTTGCCTAGAGAATCCGATGGAGAGAGAAGCCTAGCAGGCTACAGTCCATGGGGTCACAAAGAGTCGGACATGACTGAGTGAGCACGGCACAGCAGATAGTCACTTCCCAATGCTGTCTTATAATAGTTTCTACTGTAGAGCAAAGTGAATCAGCTATACATATACATATATCCCCTCTCTCTTTTTTTTAAAATTTCCTTCCCATTTAGGTCATCATAGAACACTGGGTTGAGTTCCCTGAGCAATACAGAGGGTTTTCATTAGTTATCTATTTTATACATAGCATCAGTAGTGTATGCTACTTCCCTGGTGGCTCAGATGGTAAAGAATCTGCCCGCAATGCAAGAGACTGGGGTTCGATCCTTGGGTTGGGAAGATCCCCTGCAGAAGGGAATGGCTACCCACTCCATTATTCTTGCCTGGAGAATTCCATGGACAGAGGAGCCTGGAGCCTGGCAAGCTACAGTCCATGGGCGCAAAGAGTCGGACATGACTGAGCAACTAACACACACGTCAGTAATGTACATATGTCAATCCCAATCTCCCAATTCTTCCCATCCCTCCTTCCCCACCTTCATGCCCATTTGTTTGTTTTCTATATCTGTGCCTCTATTTTCCATTTTGCAGATAAGATCATCCATGTGTGATTGTGTCTTATATGAAATAAAAAATGAATACAGATGCTTGACTTGTTTCTTTGAGCGAGATGAGTGATATTGAGAGACATTCGTGAGCTATTGGGAAATGACCCAGGTGAGATGGAAACACTTTGAGAAAGTAAAGGGATAGAGATTCAGAGTCAGACACCTTTGAAAGCAGCGGGGACAGCTTCTCCAGGGCTTTCTCCAGGGCCAGGAGCAGGTGGGCTTGCAGATTTAGTGGCAGGAAGATGAAGTATGGCAGTGTGATTGAAGGCTTTAGTTCTCTTAGGAAAGAATGAGGGAAGTTCATCAAACAAGATAAGCTTCGAAAAGGAGGTAGAAAATTTGAGGAACGAGGCAAAAGAATGAAACAGTAATCTTGAGAGTGTAGAGAAGAAGGAAATTGTGCTTATTCAGAAAACAAAGTAGAATTTTCCATGTCGAGTCTGTTTGATGTTTGAGAACAGGAAACCAGTCAGTCTAATTGTATGATCTTATCAGTGATCTTCAGATGCTTGAGCACAGGCACCAGAAGGATGAATTTTGCCAAGTAAGAAAGATGAAATAAAAGGAAATGAAATGAAAGATGTGAGTAGCATAAGAAACCATAGAATCGAGTAGAGATTCCAAGAGAACTAAAGATGGAAGAAGAACTGAGGTCAATGGACTGGATATCTTCACGAGAGGGAAGCATTATCAAGCAGGTGTGTATTAGTTCGGGGGAAAGGCAAAGGAGCTATATAACAAAGATATCCCACAATACAGCAACTCAACATTAGTTTTTTTTCCCCTCATATAACAATCTTGCTCCAGTATTCTTGCCTGGAGAATCTCATGGACAGAGAAGCCCGGTGGGCTACAGTCCATAGGGTCACAAAGACCAATTTAAGCAACACAACTGAAGCAACTTAGCACGGACGCAACAATCTTGAGATAAGTGGTCCAGGTTGTTGGGGCCACTGTGCTCCCTGCAGTCATTCAGGGACCAGGTCCCTCCCATCCTGTGGCTCTGATATCTCCTAAGCTGTTGTCTTCATCTTCATGGTCAAATTATGACCCATGTTTAGCCCAATGGAAGGAAAAGGGCATGAAGGGGAATGCACCTAAATGGGAAAGCATAGGCTTGAAGGTGACCCCATGACTTGTGCTCACACTCACCGATAATAGCATATTGTGTAGGCGCATCTGGCTACGAGGGAGGCTAGGAAGTGTAGTTTCTAGCTGGGCAGCAAAGTAACTCTACTACTAATACAAAAGAAGGAGACAACAGATTTAGGTGGACATCTGACAGTCTTCGCCATGGGGGATGCTTGAGAAAATGGGCATTGTAATTGTCGTATTTGATAGCATAATTTAATACTTTCCCCTTTTTTGAACACTACCTAGCAATTTTTATGTCTTTGAACTAGTTTGCCAGTTAACATCTTAGTACATCAGTCTTTGGGAGTAAAGTTTCTGGTAAGCATCTTCCTAAAAGCATCTTCCTGAAAAGAAGATATTTTAGGAAGATGCTTATAATGAATAAGCATCCTTGAATTCTGACAAGCTTATGATGAAAAACTAGGCAAAATCTAAGTGAAATGAGTGAGGTTAATCAAGGTCTGGAACTGTTTTTCTCTGAGGTCTTTTGCCATGTGTGGGTTTGATATCTAATGAACTTTGGGTTTGATGGTCTACAAAACTTAGAACCCATCCAAGAAGGAGAAGCTGATAAGAGACCCCAAGGGACCATATTCTCGGTGTAAGAGTGAACCAGCAGTAACCAATCCCACACTGCCCCTCACCCTGGGACTAAGAGGAAATACGTCTTGGTTCCAAAAAGACCGGGGGGAAAGAAACCATATCCCTGAGAAGTTGCTTTCTGAACTGTCTCTTGTGCAGAATTTCACATCATCTATCATGATCTCAAATATTCAGATTGTAAATTTATTTTAAAATGATCCTGGGCTGGTAATACCCCTAGCTTCTGATAGAAGCAAATGCCCTCCAAAGGAATGTACCATCATCCTGAGCTTCAAAATTTCAACAAATCATGTAAACGTGAACTGTTAATCATGCAGACAAGGGAACAAATTATCAGGAGTGACCACAGTGGAAAAAATAGATACAATTGATTTTATCACAATCCAGAAACTCCATCAAGAGCATGGAAAGACAAGCCATACAATGGGATAATACTTGAACACATTTAACTGATGAAGGAGTCCTATCTTGAATATATAAAGAACTCAATAAGAAAAGACAAACCCACCAAATACAAAATGGACAAATAAGTTCAAAACATACTTTACAAGAGAAGGAAATCCAAATAGCCGGTAAATACATGGAAAAGCGCTTAATTCCATAATAATCAAGACAAAACAAAAAGTATAAGAAATATTACTATACACATACACCAGTTGGGTAAAACTCAAAAGTGTGACAAGACTACGTAGTAACAAGGATATGGTGCAACTGGAACTCTCATACACAGGTGGTGACTATTAGCCCAATTACTCTGGGGGGAAGCCTGGGGGGAAGTAAAGTGGTATAAATACTCATATCCTGTGGCTCTGAAACATCCCCACTGGAAAAAATGCTCTAAGAAGTACATGGATTCTTCATGAGGAGACATGCACCAAAACGTTCCGAGGAGAATTATTTATGGAGCCTCAAACTGGAAAAATCAAAATGCCTATCAATAATAAAGTGGCAAAGTAAATTTTGTTTATAATCAAACCATAGAGTATTAAACAGCAATGACAATGAACTAGAACTTCACAATAACACGGATTAATGATATAAATCCCATGCTGAGTGAAAGAAGCAAACAAAACGCAAAAGATACACGAGGCATGGTTCCATTTGTTTAAAATTCCATAACAGAAAAGTCTAAACTATATTATATAAGGACAGATAAGCTATATCGAACAATAAAACTGTGACACTAGGCAGTGAGCGCATACTAAGTCACTTCAGTCGTGCCCGATTCTTTGGGACACCATGGACTGTAGCCCACTCTCCACGCAAGAATACTGGGGTGGCTTGCCATCCCCCCCTCCAGGGGATCTTCCTGACCCGGGGAAGGAACGGTGTCTCTTATGTCTCCTGCACTGGCAGGCAGGTTCTATCTCCAGCACCACTTGGGAAGCCATAACACCAGGCAGAGATAACCTTAAATACAAGAATGGTGATCCCTAAGAGGAAAGTGGGGGATGTGACTGAGGAGGAGCACGTGGGGATTCCTGTGGCCCTGGCAATATTCTATTTCTTGACTTGAATGGTGATTAGACAGATGTTTGCTTTATAACTGTACATTATACTATGCATTTATGTTTTACGCACCTTTCTGTATGTGAGTTTTATTTTACAATCAAGTTCTTAAACAGAACAACTTTATGCCAATGTATTTGAAAACTGAGGCAAAGTGAACAAATGTCTAGAAAACTGTTACTTTCCAAAGCCAAATCAAAAAGAAACAAGGTATCTGATCAGTTCTGTAACTAGTAACCTATTGCTTTGTGACAAATTACAACAAGCTTAGAAACTTAAAAACACACACTTATTATCTCATGATTTCTGTGGGTTAGAAGTCTGGGCACATGTCAGCTGGGTGCTCTGTCCAGAATCTCTCAAAAGGCTGCAGTCGTTGGCCAGGGCTAGGGCTCATCTGAATGCTCAGCTGGGGAAAGTCCGCTTGTAGATTGACATGGTTGTTAGCAGAATCCAGCGTCTCAAGGGTTGTTGGACTCTGAGTTTCAGTTCCCAGCTGGCTGTGAACCTGAGGCCACCGTTTGTTTCTTGACATGTGAACCTCTCCAGGACAGCCACTTGCCTCACCAGAGGGTGCAAGCCAGGAAGGTCACAGGGAGAGTCTGGCAGACAGACAGAATCTTGGCCTTCCCTGATGGTCAAGGTTAAGAATCTGCCTCCCGGGGGGTTCAGGATGCGGAGACACGTGTGCACCCAGGGCTGATTCATGTCAAGGTATAGTGAAAACCTCCACAGTACTTAAAGTAATTATTCTCCAATTAAATTAATTAATTAAAAGAAAAGAATCCACCTCCCACTGAAGGGGACAGGGGTTCCATCTGTCCAGGAAGATTCCACATGCCTTGGGGCAACTAAGCCCATGTCCTCAGCTACTGAGTCTGACCTCTAGAGCCTGTGCCCTGCAGCAGAGAGCAAGGAGCCAGCACACGGCAACTGGAGAGGAGCCCCGGCTCATCGCCACTAGAGAAAGCCCACAAAGACCCAGTGCAGCCAAAAATAAACAAATAAATATTTTTTTTTTAGAAAAAAGAAGTTACAATCTTATATAACCAAATCATGGAAGTGACATTCGTCGCCTTTGTCATATTCTGTCAGTTAAGAGCAAATCCCGCACTCAAGGACAGCAGGTTACACAAAGGCTTGATACCAAGAGGCAGAGAATCTTGGGGGTCATCTTAGAGTCTGCTCAAAGGAATTGAATCAACAGTTAAATACCTTCCTACAAAGAAAATTCCAGGCGCTTCCCTAGTGATGCAGAGCCTGAGATTCCATACTCCCAGGGCAGCAGGCCCAGGTTTGATCCCTGGTCAGGGAACTAGTTCCCACATGGCACAACTATAAAGATCCCTCATGTCGCAACGAAGACCCGACAAAGACAGATAAATAAATAAATAAATGTTGAAAAAAAAAAAAAAGAGGAAAGAAAATCCCAGGCCTCCCTGCCAAATTCTGCCAAGAATTAAAGTCACAATTCCAATTTTACATACATCTTTATTCTCACTTCCAATTATTCCCTTAGAATAGGCAAATTAAGGGGGCAAGTCTTTTGATAAATGCAGCTGATTTCTTTTTTCCAGGAATGTTGTACTAATTTATATTCTTACTATTTTTCTACACACAATTTTCCCCAATATTTATTATGAAAAATTTCAAACACACGGAAAAGTTGAAGAAACTGTGCAATGAATGCACCTATACTCACCACCTGAATTCCACGATTGTTAACATGTTGCTGTATTTTTGTATCTATCCCATTACACACTCATCAATGCATCATGCTTTATCTAAATTGTGGTAAAATATGTGTAACATAAAGGTTTCCATTTTAACCCCTTTTAAGTGTACAGGTTTGTGGCATTAAGTACATACACATTGTAACTGTCTCCACCCTTTTTTCCTCTTGCAAAACTGAAATTCTATTCCCATTAAGTAACAACTCTCATTCCTCTCCACTCCCAGCCCCTGGGAACTACCGTTATTTCTGTCCCTGTGATTCTGACTGCTCTAAGAGCCTCACATGCGTGGGATCATAGAGGTTTTTGTCCTTTTGTGACTGGCTTATTTCATTTAGCAAAATTTCTTCACGGTTCATTCAGGTTGTAGCACATGTCATAATTTCCTTCCCTTTTAAGGTTGAATAATAGTCCATTGTGTGTCTATACCACCGTTTATCCATTCATCTGTTAATGGACACTTGGATTGCTTCCACCTTTTGACTATTGTGAATAACAATACATCTTATGTTTAACGCATTTGAGTAATTTGCAGGTGTCAGTACACTTCATTCCTAAACACTTCAGCATGAATAGCACTGACTAGAGTTTAATATTTGTTTGCAGTTCTTTTTTGCCTTTTTCTTATTGAAGTATAATTGAGGTACAATATTATATGTTACAGGTATGCAATATAGTTATTCACAATTTTTAGGGGTTAAACTCCATTTATAGTTATTATAAAATACTAGCTATATTCCCTGTGTTGTACAATATATCCTTGCACTTTATTTTATACGCAATAGTTTGTACTTAATCCCCTATCCTTATATTGCCCCTACCCTGATCTCTCTCCCCGCTGGTAACCACTTAATTTGTTCTGTATATCTGTGAGACTGTTTCTTTTTTGTTATATCCATTGTTGGTTGTATTTTTTAGATTACACGTATAAGTGATAGGCTGCAGTGTTTGTCTTTCTCTGATTTATCTCACAAGTCCATCCATGATGTTGCAAATGACAAAATCGCCATTCTTTTTTATGGCTAAATAGTATTCCATTACATGCGCACATACACACACATATCACATGTTCTTTATCCACTCATCTGTTGATGGACACTTAGTTTGCTTCTATATCCTAGCAGTTGTAAATAATGCTGCTATAAAGAACATCGGGATGCATGGATCTTTTCAAATTAGTGTTTTTGTTCCTTTCAGGTATATAGCCAGGAGCAGAGTGGCTGGTTCATATAGTAGTTCTGTTTTCAGTTTTTTGGGAAACTTCCACATTGTCTTCCATACACCAAGTTACATTCCCACCAACAGTGTATGTGGTTCCCTTTTCTTCACATGCTGCCAACCTTTGTTATTTGTGCTTTTTTTGATGATTGCTGTTCTGATTGGTGTGAGGTGATAGCTCATTGTGGTTTTGATTGGCGTTTGCCTGATGATTAGTGATGTTGAGCATCGTTTCATGTGCCTGTTGGCCATCTGCACGTCCTTTTTGGAAAGTCATCTATTCAGGTCTTGTGCCTCTTTTCTACTTTGGAGATAAATTTTAGACTCACTGAAATGCACTCACAACACTTCAGCCACCTGATGCGAAGAACTGACTCATTGGAAAAGACCCTGATGCTGGGAAAGACTGAGGACAGAAGGAGAAGGGGACGACAGAGGATGAGATGGTTGGATGGTATCACCAACTCGATGGGCATGGGTTCGAGCAAGCTCCGGGAGTTGGTGATGCAGAGGGAAGCATGGCATGCTGCATGCAGTCCATGGGGTCACAAAGAGTTGGACATGACTGAGCGACTGAACTGAACTAAACTGAAACACACAAATTACAAGTGTGCCATTAAATGAATGTAGGTGAATGTGTATATCTGTTACCCAGATCATCCTCATCAATATGTAGAACATCTCCATCACCCTAGAAAATTCCCTCATGCTCCCTCCTGTGTTGGCAGGTGGGTTTCTTACACTTAGCACCACCTGGGAAATCCCCTAATGCTCCTTCCTAGTCAGTTCTCAACCGCTCTTGCCCCCAGTCCCAAGGCAACCACTGTAATAATTTTTTTAACCATAGACTGGTTGTGCCTGTTCTAGAACTTCCTATAAGTGGAATCATACACTACTGTGCCCTTCTGTGTCTGTCTTCTTTCCCTCAGCCTGTTTCTAAGATTTGTCCATGTTTTTGCCATCTGTCAACAGTCCCTTCCACTTTATTGGTTCATATTCTACTGTAAGTACACAGTCAAATCCATTGTGCTGTGGTATCTCATTGTGGCTTTAATTTACGTTCCCTGGATGACTAACGATACTGAACATCTTGTCTTATGCTTAGTGGCCATGTGCCTGTCTTTCTTTGTGAGTATATGTTCAAACTGCTTGCCCATTTTAAATTGGGTATTTGTCTTTTAATTATTGAGTTTTAGAAATTCCATATTTTCTGGAAATAAGTCATTTGTCATGATTTGGGATTTTTGAATACTTTCTTCCTCTCTGTGATGTGTCTGTTCATTTTCTTAAAGATGACTTTTGATGAGCAAAAGTTTTACATTGTGGTGAAGATTAATTTACTGTTTTTTTTTTTTTTTTTGATAGTTATTGCTTGCTGTGTCCAGTCTAAGAAACCTTGGCTGAGCTTCAGATTGTAAAATTTTTTCCTATGTTTTCTTCTAGAAATTTTATGGTTTCAGTTCTACATTTAATTTCAACAACAAGTCATAAGATTTAGGTACTTTTTGCCCTTTTATAGAGGAGGAAACTGTGGCCACAGAAAGACTAAGTAACTCACACATAGATGCACACACATATACACACCTTTAGTAAGTAATCATTGTGTTGAAACTGGAATCCAAGAAGTCAGACACCAGACCCGAACTCTGACACACCACCGCGAACCACTTTTGAAAGGCGCTGGGTGAGGGGCACAAGGAAAGACCAGTGAACCCCACGGGCACTGGGCTGTTTGTGTACATCTTTGGTCTTCACAGAAACATGAGCTTCTGGGTGAGGGAGGCAGGCTGTGTAAGACAAGGCCCAACACTGCCATTCAGTAAGTTTAAGAATGGAGGTGCAGGATTTCCCTGGTGGCTCCGTGGTAAAGAATCTGCTAATGCAAGGGGCGCATGGGTTCAATCCCTGGTCCGGAAGATTCCGCAAGCCCACGCACGCTAGGGCTAGAGCTCTGCAGCCAGAGAAGCCCGAGCAGCACAGCCATGTGTGCTGGGCACTCAGCTGTGTCCGACCATTTGCGACCTGCGCATTCACTGTAGTCTGCCCGTCTCCCTGTCCATGGGGTTCTCCAGGCAAGAATGCTGGAGTGGGTTGCCATCCCTGCATCCCAGGGGCTCTTCCTAACCCAGGGATCAAACCCAGGTCTCCTGCATTGCAGGCAGATTCTTTACCATCTGAGCTACCAGGAAAGCCCACAACAAAAAATAGCCCCCACTCAATGCAACTAGAGAAAGCCCGAGTGTAGTAATGAAAACTCAGCGCAACCAAAAAAGCTGTCGTTTTTTTTTTTAATATAAAAAGCACAATTTATTAATACAAAGGACATAAAGCAGATACACATAGTTGATTAAACTAGAAAAATGTATGTACAAACTTTCAAATCAGATTAACAGTTCAATCAAATCTGGGGGGGAAACACAAAGATATAGTATACCTGCACCACCATCTCTCTGGGTCCTCTCCTTGCACCAGTCTCAAGCATCCTGCATCCTGCATCCGATATCGACTGGCGATTTAAAAAAAAAAAAAAAAAGAATGGAGGTGCAGAGTGGGGATGGGAAAGTCAATCCAATTCTACAATAAGCTTCTATTGCAGGAGGACAAGTTGCTGCCCCTCCACGGATGAGATTCTTGACCAGTTGTGGCTTATGGCAGATTCTCAGAACCCAGGACATAACCATGTAACAATTTGTCCTCCTCTTGGGAAGCAGATGGAATTAACAAACTATGACTATTAAGCAAGTTACACCAGAAGATAAATTATACATATTGCAACAAGGGGAAAGAGAACATGTAATGTTTGCAAAATTCTTAAGGGAATTTGTCCTTGTCCTGGGGAGAAAAAAAAAAGTGCTGGCTTGCAGTTTAACATTTCTATCAGAAAGCTGAAGCTCTTCGTGCCTCAAAGAAGGCAAGAAAGTCATACTGAGATGTCACCTCTGAAGCTGCCTCAAGTAATTCAGAGTTCAGAGTCACAGTCTAGTTTTGACCAGTTCCGTCCCCAGGGAATAGATGCTGAATGTTGCTAGCATTATCTTAGGTCAGGATAACGAGACAGGGAAAAGCATACAAATGGTCTGTATCTCTTATCCTGAAATTTAATTCTCACTGCAATTAGAAATATCAAATGTAAGCCCTAGTGGATATTGCAATATTCTCTCAAATTTTGGCTAGGTCCTAGAAACAGAGACCTATAGCTCCCTGTAGATCAGTTGGTAAAGAATGTTTCTGCAGTGAAGGAGACCCGGGTTCGATTCCTGGGTCAAGAAGATTCCCCTGGAGAAGGAAATGGCTACCCACTCTGGTATTCTTGCCTGGAGAATTCCATGGACAGAGGAGCCTGGCAGGCTATAATCCATGGGGTCGTAAGAGTCGGACACAACTTTGCAACTAAACCACCGAAAGCAGAGAAGGGACACCCACAGTGTCCCCTGAATATTGAGCCTACTTTCAGGTGGACAGCCACCTGGGACAATCATTCTTGCAGTCTGGGCCCGTCCTGAGGGTCCAGCCGCACAGCACCTCCTTGTTATCCATCTCCCATCTCCCTCCTTCCAAGTTCCTGCCCACCTGGCAAGACCACCAGCCACTGCCCAGAGCTGACACAGAGCCTGACCCCAGGCCGCCTCTCCTTCTATGCCAAACAGACACAAAAGGCACTGCTAGAAGCCCTGGAAAGATTTCTCGTCAGTGTCGCCGCCGGAAACCAGGCTGCAGCACTGCAGCGATCGATTCCTGGCTGGGGCTGGCTGCTAGAGGAACCATCTGTTAGCAGGCTGTGGAGAGAGCTCAGGATTGTCTGCAAAATGACCTCGAAGTCTCATCCTGGGTTGCCTGGCAACCAGCAAGCGGGGACCAGTGGCTCCCAGTCCCCGAAGGAGGGGCTGTGCCTGAACCAGCCTGTCGTGGGATGAGGGCGAGGTGGGGCACAGGCTTCCAAGTCAGCACTTCCCCGGACAGCTGATGCTTAAGGTCAGACCGCTTGGCAGTCACTCATCACTCCACCACCCCAAGGTCATTCTCACGCCCCCCTATGAAAAGGAGAACAAGGGTCCCTGTGCCCCATGGTACCTCTGGCCTCATCAGGGACCTGGTGCCTGTGGGTGCCCTGCCTGTGAGTTCTACCTTCACCAGTATTGTGCCCAGTGTCCCCCAAGCTCTACACATGGTGCAGGCTGGAGTTTTCGATCCTTGGGCAGCTGGGCCACAGGGACCTGCGTCTGAGGTGTGGGTGGAAGGAAGGGCAGCAGGAAGCTGGAGAAGGGCCTCTGGGGAGCCAGCGGCCTGCTCAATAGCTCTCCTGGGCTTCAGGACGTGCCTGGGCCCAGTCTGCCTCCCTGCGTGCTGTCTCCCCTTGACAACAGATGCTGCTGGGCACACCTGACCTTGTGGCAAGGTCAGACAGCACTCGGCTCTCTTCACATGGTCCCCAGGTGCATCGTGTCGCGCTTTGAGTGTCCCCTGGGGCCCACCAGCTTATGAAAGGCATGAGCTGTTTCTCAAAAGGAGAACAGTGGCTGGCAGAAGGGGAAACAGCTTTGCACTCAAACCCTGGCTCTGAAGCTGAGATTTGCCGCCTGGGGTTTGTCCTGGGCTCCAGAAGGGCATCTCAATATGCTAGAGACACTCAGGGCTTCAGACGAACCCAGCTTTGGAGCAACTGCCACGTGAGAGAGCAGGGGTGTGGAGGTGGCTGATCCTCCACACCATCCAGCCCCCCTCACCATGGCCCAGACAGAGTTATGTACAAGGAGAGGGTGGCATGGCTCCAGCCTCGGGGATAGATGCAAATTACCTGAGGCTCCAGACTCTTGACCTCTGTCCATGAGCTCCCCTCCACCCCAGACTCCCCTGTTACTTTAGGTCCCTGAGTTTCTCTGCCTTTAGTCCCACTGAGGGAACAGAATGGACTCCTGATTTTCTTAAAATCCACTGGAGGAGACAGAATGACACTTTGTGTTCTCAGACTTGAGAGGATACATCAGAACTCCTCCAGGTGGGCACCTTGCTTAAAATAGAGCTGATGTGGGACTCAGGAATACACATTTTAACCAAGCTCCCCATCTACGATTCTGATTCAGGTAGTCTGCAGATCTACACGGTAGAGTGCCTCAGGGGCAATCAAGCCTGGGTCGAAATCCAAATTCTGTACCTGAACTGGTTTAGATTCATTGCAGCTATGAGGGACAGATACCCAAAATAACAGGAGCCTAAACAAGAGGAAAGTTCAAAGTTTCCGTCTGTCATATGAATGTTCAGGAATGTCCCAGATTCAGGCTGGTATGGTAGTACCACAATCATTAGGAACCTAGACTTTTTCTATCTTGTTAGCCCCAAATCCTCTGCAGCTTTGCCTCGTGGTCCAAAATGGCTGCGCCAGCTCCCATCATCATGCCTTCACGTCATCTAGCAGGAAAAATAAAAGGGGAGAAGAAAGGCACAGTCTTGTTTAAGGGCAAATCCTGGAAGCTAAACAACCACTCTACTTATATTCCATTGGCTAGAACTTAGTCATATGACTAGAGCTGCTGCAAGAGAGATTGGAAAATATAGACAGCTATTTAAGAGTTTGTAAATAGTGGTTTAAGACACAGAAAGAGTGTGTAAAGTAGCTGAAACAAAGAAGGAAAGGGTGATGGGAGAGAAAGATAAAATCAGTCAGCTGCTGCTAAGTCACTTCAGTCTCGTCTGACTCTGAGCGACCCCATAGACGTCAGCCCACCAGGCTCCCCCGTCCCTGGGATTCTCCAGGCAAGAACACGAGTGGGTTGCCATTTCCTTCTCCAATGCATGAAAGTGAAAAGTGAAAGTGACGTCGCTCAGTCCTGTCCGACTCTTAGCCACCCCATGGACTGCAGCCCACCAGGCTCCTCCGCCCATGGGATTTTCCAGGCAAGAGTACTGGAGTGGGGTGCCATTGCCTTTGCCTTCTCTGAATCAGTCAGCTAATACTAATCATATATGGTGAATACAACTGAATGCCAGTGACTATTCTAAGCACTTCGTGTGTAACCATGAATTCAATTCAAAATGTTTTGATATAGGTCCTGCTATCCTTGTTTGTCAAAATGGAGTCACACTCACTCCAAACCTCACCAACTGAGAGACTAGTATTGCCAGCTACTCCCTGAGTAACTCTGAAAAAATTCTTTGCTGGCAAAACAGAATAGATGGCACCACCCTTATGGCAGAAAGTGAAGAGGAGCTAAAAAGCCTCTTGATGAAAGTGAAAGAGGAGAGCAAAAAAGTTGGCTTAAAGCTCAACATTCAGAAAACGAAGATCATGGCATCCTGTCCCATCACTTCATGGGAAATAGATGGGGAAACAGTGGAAACAGTGTCAGACTTTATTTTGGGGGGCTCCAAAATCACTGCAGATGGTTACTGCAGCCATGAAATTAAAAGACACTTACTCCTTGGAAAAAAAGTTATGCCCAACCTAGACAGCATATTAAAAAGCAGAGACATTACTTTGCTGACTAAGGTCCGTCTAGTCAAGGCTATGGTTTTTCCTGTGGTCATGTATGGATGTGAGAGTTGGACTATGAAGAAGGCTGAGCGCCGAAGAATTGATGCTTTTGAACTGTGGTGTTGGAGAAGACTCTTGAGAGTCCCTTGGACTGCAAGGAGATCCAATCAGTCCATTCTGAAGGAGATCAGTCCTGGGATTTCTTTGGGAGGAATGATGCTAAAGCTGAAACTCCAGTACTTTGGCCACCTCATGCGAAGAGTTGATTCATTGGAAAAGACTCTGATGCTGGGAGGGACTGGGGGCAGGAGGAGAAGGGGACGACCGAGGATGAAATGGCTGGATGGCATCACTGACTCGATGGACGTGAGTCTGAGTGAACTCTGGGAGATGGTGATGAACAGGGAGGCCTGGCGTGCTGCGATTCATGGGGTCGCAAAGAGTCGGACACGACTGAGCAACTGAACCGAACTGAACTGAAGCCATTCTCAGCTCAAACCAGACACAGTTTCCCCCTGAGACCTGGATGCATTGTCCCCCCAGCCTTTGACCAAGTCACACTTCTGCCAGCCAGGAAGAAAGGGCATTTGCTTCCCTAATGTTTATAAATCAGGTGTCAGCCGGGGCACCCCGTGAGACCGAGGTAGGTTGCACTCAAACCCCATTCAGAGGGTTGCTACCTCTGGCTTCTTGCTTCTGCTAGATTCTTAACATCTGTGGATGTTTGGGGCCTGGAGCTGCAATTCCTGGGCTCTGGGACCTCCATAAGGGTCTGCTGTTGGCATGGTGCTAAGCGCAAAGTAGTCGCTCCCTAAATGCTTGTTGAATGACAATGACAATAACCATCACTTGATGAGTGCTCATCACATGTCAGACACTATGCTCAGACCTTTGCATATGTTATGCCATTAGACCCTGACAGCTGCTAAGATATTTTCAAGATTTACTTATTTTATAAAAAAAATTTTTTTTTGCAGAAGAAGGTATTATTTATTTTTTCTTGGCCATACCAAGTGGCATTTAGGATCTTAGTTCCCTGACTAGGGATCGAACCTGTGCCCCCTGCAATGGAAGCGTGGAGTCTTAAACACTGGACCATCAGAGCAGTCCCAGCAAGATCTTCGTTTTGCTGATGAGGAAACTGAGACTCACAAAGATAAGGTGTTTGCCAAAGGTCTCACGCCTGGTAAATAGCAGAGTCCGGATTTGAAGCCACACATTTGTTAACCACAAAGCTTGGACTGTCTACAGCCCTCCAATAGCCACCCCTCTCTACCCACGTGTACCACGAGAGTCCCAAGAACCTGAGGGCGAGGCTGCTGGGTCTGTGCACTGACAGGAGCAGAAGAATGAGGTTTGTCTGAGATTCCAAGGATTCAAACAACTGCGGGAACCTCCTGTCCAGTCTCCTCGACTTCCCCCACTCCCAGCCCCCACCCTGAATGAGCCTGCCTCCCAGAACGGAGGCCGTTTTCACTGCAGTAGGGGGAAGGCAGGACGGGCCTTGCATCCACAAGGGGCTTGGAAACAACTTTCAGAAAAGCAGCAGAGTACGTGGTGGAGAGGCGGAACTCTAGCCTACCACTCCTCAGATTTGGGACCTGGTGAGGATTAAATGAGCTAACACACAGCACAGAAAGCCCTGGGAAAGGGACGAGCACGCGTTCTACCAGCAGTCTTCGAGAATTAGTCATCATTATGCCTGTTTCAGCGAAAGCTGGTACCAGCAGAAGCCAACCACCCGGAGAGGGCTGAGTTCTGGCCTCTCTTCTTTCTTTCTCTACATAATAAATTGGCTTTCAAATAACAAGTGATACATGGTCAACTGATAGAAATTGTAAATTTTTGGATTTAAGAAAATCACCTGCAATCCCACTCTCCAAAGATCATCTTTCTCTTCTCATGCGGAACTAATACCATGGTGATTTGGTGCTATTTATTTTTTCCCCAGAAAGTGACTGGGATTTGTGGTTCTCCCACCCCCACCAGCATGAGTCACCCTAGTCCCACAGAGTCACCCAAGACTCTGAGTTTGCTAAGGGGGATAATGGCTCAGAGGTGAGCCAAAGAGGCTGAAGAACAAGCCCTGCAAGTGTATTTGGCTTGGTCCCAGCCATCTGGAGAATTTAATGAGCAAAGAGCTTCAGAGACTTTTAAAGGGTGAATCAGAGCTGCCACCTGAGCTCACAACCTTTCAACAGCTTCCCATGGCTCTTTGGAGAAAGCCAGGGTCTTCCACGTGGCCTTGGATGTCCACCCTCCCCGGCCTGAGTCTGAATCTCCATCTATCAGTTGTGTGACTTTGGGCAAGTTATTTAAACCTCTCCATGCCTCAGTTTCCCCACCTACAAAATGGGAATAACAGAACCTACCTCTTAGAACTGCAGGGAGGGTGAAAGATGGCTAGGTGAAGCACTTAGCACCTGGCATGTGGAAAGCCCTTGATAAACGTTAGCAGTATAACTATAACTATCACTGTTTTGCTCCTTTCTTCCCTTTGCCCTCTACCCTGGGATGCACGCCCCAGCAACGTGACTGCAGAGCTCTCACGTTTAACCCCTCTGTACACAGCCTCTGACCATATCATCCAATGGTGATAAGACAGGGCAGGCCTTCTCCTCAGATGACTTTCCTGTTTTCAAAGGGGGTGAAGATGGGGGATCTTTCCAGAACCCCCTCTGTCTCATTGACCAGAACTGGGCCCCACACCTGCCCTTAAATGAATAACTGGCAGAGAAGAATGCAAACATCCTAGTTGTACAAGACCTGAACAAAATCAGGCTTCTGTTAGCTCTGACGGTGCTTCTCAAACTCCAGGTGCGTCGGAATCCCCTGGAGGGTTTCTTACAACACAGATTTCTGGGCCCCACCCTCCAGGCTTGCTTACCTCTCCAGTGAGGTCAATAATTTGCATTTTCCTACAGAACTTCCTGGAGAAGGCAATGGCACCCCACTCCAGTACTCTCGCCTGGAAAATCCCATGGGCGGAGGAGCCTGGTAGGCTGCAGTCCATGAAGTCACTAAGAGTTGGACACGACTGAGTGACTTCACTCTCACTTTTCACTTTCATGCATTGGAGAAGGAAATGGCAGCCCACTCCAGTGTTCTTGCCTGGAGAATCCCAGGGACAGAGGAGCCTGATAGGAGGCCATCTATGGGGTCACCTAGAGTCCGACACAACTGAAGCGACTTAGCAGCAGCAGCAGCAGAGAACTTCCTTCCAGGACTTTCCAACAGGACTTCCCCTGGTGGTCCAGTGGTTAAGAATCCGCCTGCCAATGCAAGGGACACAGGATCAATCCCTAGTCCAGGAAGATTCCACTTGCCATGGGACAATAAGCCCACGAGCCACAACTACTGAGCGTGTGCTGTGGAGCCCACGTGCCCTGGAACCTGCGTTCCCCAAGAGAAACCACAATGAATAGCCTGTGCACCACATCGAAAGAGTAGCCCCCACTTGCCACAACTAGCGAAAATTCACGTGCAGCAATGACGATGCAGTGCAGCCAAAAATTAATGAATTTTAGAAAAGAATTTGCACTTTCCCAGATGCTTCTGCAGCTGCTGTTGGTGATGCCGAGACCACACCTTGAGAATCCCAGGAGGGGAGGAGGAGGGGGAACAAATGTTTGTTCCTGAGATTAACCTGGCCTCTCTGAGGCTTCTGGGTCTGGAGATGGCTATGGGCAGCCCAGTCTCAGCTCAGGCTCTGCGAAGACCTCCCCCAGATCTCATGGCCACTGTCTTGCTGCTGCTGATTTCTGGTCCGTGGCCTTTATTTCTGCCCTGGAATAGACCCAAGTGAGGCGCGGTGGGGGTGGAGGGCAGATTCCCCAGCTCACAGAGCAACTCTGGGTACCAGCTATTGTGTGAGCAGGACTTTTACTAAAGACACGGCCACGGAGGAAAATAGCACAGGAACGGATCCTGCTCTGAAAAGCCCTGGGGCCTCCCCGACACTGAGGTTCTCAGAGCTCTGCACCAGTCGCTGCAGAACCCAGCCAGTTCCTCTCCCTTCCTCCTACGCACACCTCGCCTCGCTGCCCCGGGGAGGTAGAACACAACGTCCCCTCCACTCTCTCCACCCCAGCTCAGCGCAGTCCTGCCAGTGGCCACGCCCTTCAACTGAGGGCCCGGGGCGGAGAGTCAAAACACGCACCAGTGTAGAGCCTGGGTCAAGGGCGCTGAGCTTGAGCACCCAGCTGGGGGAAGGGGCTGCTTCTGATCTGAGCAAGTCCTGAAGGCGGACAGGAGACAGTTCGGGCCTGGGGGATGGGGGTGGGGGGCGGGACTCTACCTCCTGCGGGCTGAGCAAGGACTGGGGTTTGGTTCTGAGCTAGCCTGGCTTTGAGAGGACCCTAGGAATACTGTGAGAGATGCTGGGCAGTCAGTCGATCCCTCCTGCTCCTTCAGCTTTCTGAATCACTCACAACAGGCTCATACTGGAATTGAAACGGAGCAACACCTTACGGTCCTTGCCCCCTCCCCCCAACCCCCAACACCTACTTTGCCTGCCTTCTGTCTGTGGAAAACTTTAGTCAAAGAATAAGTTTAATCGGAGAAGTGAGAAATGCAGAAAAAAGGAAACAGTCAAAGGAGACTAAATAATAATAACGGAGTCACTAAGCAGCGTCAAGGACCTTTAGTTCTTCCTCAAGGGCTGTAGATAATAAGCCTTCTTATAGATGCTGAAACCCCAGGTGGAGAAGTTAACTCCGTGATGACCAGACTTTACCCACAACATGAGCTGCTGCAGTTCTGAGAACTGGCCACAAAGAAATGGGAACAAACAGACCCTGGAACTGAAGACTGACTGTACCTAAAAAAATCAAGCTGACACTGGCCAGACCACTCACGACCAATGTGAAGGTGACTGTCCGAGCTGACTGTGCTGTTTCTGCCTGTAGTCCCCCCCTACTTCTGTCTAGAAAAGCTCTTGCCCCACTGGTCGCCAGTGGCAGCATTGTAGCCACGCGTTCCGGGAAACAAACTCACTCAGAAGGACAATGCAGATGGTGGAGTGCAGTTTATTACACCAGCGGCCCAAGGCAGAGTCTCCTCTTAGCCAAGGACCCCGACCAGTTTTTGTGAAAACCTTATGTACCCTAAGTGTACATGCTCAAACCCACCTCCCCAAATTCCCTGAAACTAGTCTGAACAAAGGAAAAGAAAGATACAATCAAAGTTAGCCCCGTGATTCGTAACCCTTAAGCCTAGGTTAACAGTGGACAATTATCAATAGGCCTATGGTCATACCTCAATAAGCATAATAGAATTTATGATTCTATTCGGTTACACAAATAATTAGGGTATTCTTTTAGGCGAGGAGAGTGTAGGTCCGAGCCCCAGGGCTCTTCCATCCTGGGGGTCTGGTTTTCCATTTGGTAGTTGTTTCCATAGATACTGCGCATATAGCTGAAAGTCCATAGTCCGGCCCAAGATGGAGTCCCGCTTTCAAGATGGAGTCTGTTCTGTCTGTTTCCTCCTTCAGCGGGGGTGGGGGGGGAGTCAGCCTCTGGACAGATGTCTTCCCTGTCCTCCCCCGGCCCCCTCGAAGTTTCCGGCATCGGAAATAAAGCAAACTTTCCGTCAATCTGGCCTGTTTGTTGGCTTTTGAGTGGCGAGCAGCCCGACCCCACACACTAGGTAACAGAACCCCTCAGGTTTGAGCCTCTGAAGAGAGAACCTCCTGACCAGGGCAGGGTGCCCCTCGAGGCATCTAGAGGCACCATTTTGGGGACAGGGGCTTAGAAAACTCCGGGAGGACAGTATCTTTCTTTCTTTTTTTTTTTTTATTTGAAGGTAGGGCCTTTTAGGGGGCTGTGTGTCTCTTCAGTGCTGACGGCAAGCTTTCTCTAGTTGTGGTGAGCAGGAGGCGGGGGGTGGGGGTAGGCAGCTGCTCTTCCTTGCGGTGCTTAGGTGCTAGAGCGTGGGCTCAGCAGTCACCCCAAGGCATGTAGAATCTTCCCAGACCAGGGATCGAACCTGTGTCCCCTGCACTGACAGGCAGATTCTTAACCACTGGCCCACCAGGGAAGTCCTTCTAATGCAATCTGATTTTACCTTCTTGGGTTCTGGAAGAACGAGCGGGTTCTTTATGGTGAACTCTGAGGATACTTAGGCCCAGACAGGGGGAGGACCCTCTTGGCCGTCAGCTTATTGCAAAATTTCGATTTCACCC
>SJYQ01005692.1:53412-65237 GCA_006410935.1 Redunca redunca | reverse complement strand
TTGGAAAAGACCCTGATGCTGGGAGGGATTGGGGGCAGGAGAAGGGGACAACAGGATGAGATGGCTGGATGGCATCACCAACTCGATGCACATGAATTTGGGTGAACTCCGGGTGTTGGTGATAGACAGGGAGGCCAGGCGTGCTGCGATTCATGGGGTCGCAAAGAGTCGGACATGACTGAGCGACTGAGCTGAACTGCAGTATTTTATTTCCCTGACAAGGCCATGGCAGTGAAAGTACCAACTCCTAACCACTGGACTGCGTGGGAACTCCCTTTCAGTGGTTTTTAAACTCTAGCAGTGTAACTGTCCCTTCAACACAGTCTTACCCAGAACAGCCCAGCATCTGCCCAGGCTCTGGTCAGTGCTAGGACAAGGGCCTGAAAACAATGCACCCGAAGACAGCTCTGCTTGGAATACCTGAGGCTCTTTGGAGGGTACAATGTGAGTGCCCCCACAGGAGAGAGTGACCTTCCTGAATGTCTGGCTCCAGGGATAAAGGCCAGCTCCATTCCAGCACGCGCATGTGTGTATGTGTGTGTGTGAGAGAGAGAGGGAGATGGCAGGGGGAGAGGGGAGGGAAAGACCTGAGTGAGGGTTGAGTTCTTGGAGGTGGTGGGGAACAGCCTGGCTTGTGTCCTCAGATACTCACGGTCGTCAGCGTGGACAATCTGGAAGTTCTTGACCGAGGCCTGGGTGACTCGGCCTTGGAAGTTGAGGGTGTAGGAGCCACTGTCTTCGTTCCAGATGGGGGGCTTATTGTGCAGCTCAATGAGGCTCTCCAGTGTCTTGTTCTGCCAGCGCACCAGCAGCCCGTCGCTGGCCTGGGGTATGAGGGGTGGGGAAGTATTAGGGGCAGAATAGTGAGAGCTGGCTGAGATATCTTGGGACTGATGGGGTGGGGTGGGGGCTGGGGACCTGTGGTGCCCTTGTATGTGTGCACAGCCTGGGTGTCAATAGCCATGGTGGCCAGGGTTTCTTTGAGTACACCCACGGTATCCGTGTCATCCACCTGGCCAGAGTGTACATCTGGGAGAATGGGCTTGGCTGTGGGTCGCCAAAGTGGAGGGTTGGAAAGTGAAAAGCAGTATCTCCCACACAGGAGGGGCTCTGTGCCATTGGTCCCAAGGGGTCTTAGGCCACACACTGGCATCTATCACAAGGATGAACCAGATATTCTAGGATTTACAAGGAGCTCACAGTTGAGCTTCAAGAGATGTACAAGTAAAGAGTAGTTAAAATGTCCTGGAAGAGTTTCTGGAAGGAAGGAGCAAGGTCTGTATGAGACATGGATTTCTTTTCTTGGTTTCTTTGTCACCTGTTCATGTTCATGGCTTAGAATGAGTCCTCTCAAGATTGTGTCCTCCAAGAAGCCTTTCTGACCCCAAGTCTGAAATAAATCTCTTAGCTCTGAATTTCTATAACACCTCGCTCTTATGATTTCTCCCACTGAACTGTTTTGGACGGAATTAGATACCCTAATAGCAGGCACAGTATTTGACTAATGGCTCTGTGCCTTACAGATGACAGGGGATGAGATGGTGGGATGACATCACTGACTCAATGGACATGAGTTTGAGCAAGCTCTGGGAGCTGGTGATGGACAGGGAGGCCTGGCATGCTGCAGTCCATGGGGTCGCAAAGAGTCGGACACGCCTGAGTGACTGAAGTGAACTGAGCTGAACTCTGTGCCTTAGTTTCCCTCATAACAGGGTGTTGTGAAGATTAAATGATTAACAGTGCATGAAGTGTTGTTTTGAGCAGTTCCTCGCACAGAGTAAATGTTCAGTAAATATCAGATATTGTTTTGATGGTATCTCTTGTATTGACTTTACATCCTCAATACCTGGCATTAATAAATGATTGTAGAATGAATGAACTGATGATGAAGAGAGATTCAGAGCAGCTCTGGGTGTCAGTTCTTACTAAGCCCAAGCACACGCACCGCCTTTGGAGGACCTGTGTGTCTGTTCCAGGATGGGAGGAGCGGTTCTGGAGCCACCCAGGGCTTGTGCCCCAAGGGTTGGCCAGGTCTCTGACTATTCCAGTGTGGCTTTCCAGCAGGGAAGGATGTGTGATCAGCTGACGGGAGTATTCTTTTTCATTGTAAATGAGTAAAGTGACATCACTGTGAGTATGAGACAGGCCAGTCAACTGTCTCTGAAATCCCTGGCTCACTCAGCTTGCAGTGCTGAGGGGCAAAGCATGGGTCTGACACACTGAAGGAGGCCCCTCTTTCTGGGGCAGCTCTCCATCTTGCCCTACACCTCACACCACACACAAAAAACACCCTTTGCTTTTAAAAATATGTCAAATCATCTCTCTCCTTTGCTCAAGGCCCTGCTGTTCCTGTTTCTCTGAGTAAAAACCAGCTACACAGGCTCACCTGCCCCTCACTCTCACCTCTCTGACCTCATCTTCCTCCAGCAACCCCGGCCACCTTGCTGCTCCTCAAACTCAGCAGGCACTCTCCTGCCTCAGGGCCTCTGCACTGGCTCTTCTCCCTGCCTGCATGATCTTTTCCCAGATATCTGCAGGGTTGCTCCTCACCTCCTTCAAATTTCATCTGCTCAGTGAGACCCACTCTGACCACTGAATTTAAATCAAAACCTAGACACACACATCTCATCTCCTTTCCCTGTTCAACTTTTTCTTTCCTCCGCTACAGTAAATACCACTTTCTAACACACTACACAATTTACTTATTATTAGTCTTTGTCTACCGCCCATCTCCCTCCACTAGAATGCCAGGTTCATGAGGGTAGATCTTCGTTTTGTTGACTGATGTCTGCAGTTACCTAGACTAATACTTGGTACTCAATGTATGTGTGTTGAATGAATATATGAATGAAAGAATTTGATGTACACTAAAAAAAAAAAACCAAAACCACACAAACACAGCTAACCAACCCTATTGTGCTCGTTTCAGTGAGTTCAACGAAAACCCTCCAAACTGAATCTATTGTGCAAGTTGCCAGAATGAATTTGTGACCGGGCGATGGGTGTGCTCCGGGTTGGGTGTGGGGTAGGCGGAACACCCCCTCCCCACCCCACAGGACTTCCCGGAAGTGGGTTACAAGCCGGTAACTAGGGAGCAAGACCCACAGGGAAAGGCGTGTCAGGGCGGTGCGGGGCTCACGTTGCGAGGCCGAATGGGCACCCTTTCGTTGTCGGAATTCATGCCAGGAATGATGACTGTCATGCGCCGGGGACCTCGGAAGCCCAGCACGTTGGTTTCCTGGGAGGGAGATGCGCATTAGACCATTCGGAGAGGGAAGGGGCCTGCCGCAGGGCACAGGGGACAGAGGGCGCTCTCACATAGATCACGGCCGCCAGCTCCTGCCGAAGGCTCCCCACGTCCGTGCTGCCGCCGCGGTGCGGGTTCTGACCATTGTCAAAGACGGTAAAGCGGTTCCCCAGGAGGTTGGACCTGTGAGCAGGGTGGAGCTGGGGGCGGGGCTGAGGGGGTTCCACACCCCTTCTTCCAGACCCCTCCTCACAGCCAAGCTTAAGAGCTTTCTGCCTCAAGCATGGGTGTGTCTTAGGACCCTGCCCCTGGCTTTCTGCATGAAGTCTTTTTAAAAACCTGGATCTACAGGGAGACTGGGCAGCTTTCAAACATCAGCTCTTACTAGCCATATGACCCCAGGTAAGTGACTTAAACTCTTAGCCTCAACTTCCCCATCTGTAAAATGGGCGTGGTAATAGTATTTACTATCAATTTGTTTGATAAGATTATTGAATGGATTAATATTTGCAAGTTACCTAGAAATACCTCTGACACATAGGTAGGCCTTACATATGTGTTTGGTAAAGACATAAAGAAAGAAATAAAGCCTGACTTGGGGACTCACTTTCTCCTCATCTCTCAGATATGTGGTGAGGACTGGATGAGCTATATGGGGCGATATAACACAGGGTAGGTGCTGACTATTTCATTCGGTCAGTTAGTAACTGTTTATTGAATAGCTACTATGTGCCAGGTGCTAGGAATTCAACCATGAACAAGACAGGCATAATCCCCGTTTCATGGACTTTATGCCCAACTCCAAGTGAGGTCCCCGGACCAGCAGCATGGGCATCACCCCAGTGCATCTTAAAAATGCAGAAGCTCACTCCCAGCCCAGACCCTCTGAACCCAATTTTTTTTTTTTTTTTGCCTCACCCTGGGGCTTGCAAGATCTGTTTCCCAGACCAGGGATTGAATCCAGGCCACCACAGTGAAAGTCCAGAATCTTAATCTCTAGACCACCAGAGAACTCGCCTCACTGAACCATTTGAAGAAGATGCCCAAGTTATCTACATGCATCAAAGCGGACAAGTGTCCATGTGTATAGAGAAGCCCGGGGCCGGGGGACAATTCCAGTGTCTGACGTGGGGGCACTCTGCACAGAGGGGCAGAAGTGACTGGCCCCCAAGCTTCGCAGCCCCACCTCAGCTTCCCAATGAAATTCTCCCCTCCTCGGGACAGATTGGTGGGGTCACTGGAGATGAGGTAGTTGGCGGTCTTGCTGCGTTTCCGCTTCCTGCCGGCCAAGAGAAACACCTGCGGAGAGGGGCAGCGGAGATGCACTGGAAGACAGAGGCAAGCGGAAGGGGAGTGCGGGGAGGAGAAGGCCCGTTTACCCCCAGCCCCCACCCTGACTCTGGCTCTAGACTCGGTCTGGCCCCTCCCCTCTCCCTTCTCCCTCCCTCCTCCGACCCACCTTCTTCTCGGTGTCCAGGTGCAGGAAATAGGAGGGATACAGGCCCCGGTCCATGCCCTTCTTGTCCCGGGTCAGCCGGCAGCGGACCGTCCGGCCCTGGGGGGCAGGCCGCAGCACGAACTCCTGGGGTTCATCCACTTCCACGGGTGGGGATGGGGCCCTGTCTTCCTTCTGAGTTGGGGCAGAGGGTGCGTCAGCCCCAGAGCACCATCTCCCCCAGCCCTCAGCAGGTCCGGAGCCTGGAGGCAGGCAGGGCAACTCACCACTTTCTGTTTGGGGGAGAGAACAGAGGCTGCTCCAGTGCTCGCCCCGGGCCCCTCAGCCTCCCCCGAAGCTCGCCAGGCTGTGGGGAGCTTTGTGCTTATTAAGATTCTGTTTAGCTTGTGGTTAAGAGCCAAGACTCTGGAGTCAATACAGCTTGGGTTCAAATCCTGGTTCCACCACTAACTGTTTATGATGTTTGTTAATTTTTGTTTGTTTGTTAATTTTTAACAACGCTGTGACTCAGTTCATTTCATCTGAGAAGTATGCAGGATGGGGGTGGATACCTGGGACAGACCTTAGTTTATATATTTAACAGACACTCATAGAAAGTCTATGGATGTGCCAGGAATTATTCTATGCACTTTCCAAGTATTCCTCTTTGAAATATTATCATTCTTCTTATGTATAGCTACTGAGGTGGTTGGTCTCTTTATACAGGTGAAGAAGCTGAGGCTCAGAAAGGCTTAATAACTTGCCCAAATTCACAGAGTTAGTAAGAGGTGAAGCTGGATGCTGAATGCTGCCCCGTCTTCGGTTAGATGCATAGCCTGTCGAAAGACCTTCCATCACATGGATGCTCTTAGGGAGTGAACTGAGGTGAGGCTGAAGGTTTCGATTACTGTGTTCTAGGCACATGGTGTTAGAGAAGTGTTAGCTACTACTGTTACTATGTGCGTGCAGGTGTGCTAAGTCACTTCAGTTGTTCTGACTTTGTGACCCTATGGACCATAGCCCACCAGGCTTCTGTCCATGGGATTCTCCAGGCAAGAATACTAGAGTGGGTTGCTGTTCCCGCCTCCAGGGGATTTCCCTGACCCAGGGATTGACCCTTTGTCTTGCATCTCCTGCACTGGCAGGTGGGTTCTTTACCACTAGTGCCGCCTGTTAGTTTAGCAGACAGTAAATACGCAGTGAATGTAGCAGCCAATCTCCAAGATGGTATTTATACTCTAGTGTAGGTCCTTCCCACATTGGGCTCTGTGATCAATGGAATAAGGCTGAAGTGATGGGCGGTCACTTTGAAAGCTAGGTCATAAAAGATATTACAGCTTCTGCCTTGCTCTGTCTCTTGGGCCATTCTTGAGGCAAGTTGGCTACCACATCGTAAGGACACTCAAGGAGCCTCTGGAGAGGCCTCCAGCCAACAGTCATGACAGTAAGCCAATTTAGAAGTAGCTCCTCCATTTCCAGTCAAGGTTAGAGAATGAGTGCAGCCCCAGTTGACATCTCGACTGCAAATTCATGGGACACCCTGAGCCAGAACTACTCTTGCTAAACCTCTCTTAGATTTCTTTTCTTTTTAAACTTTTTATTTTGTATTGGGGTATAGCTGATTAACAATATTGTGATAGTTTCAGGTGAACAGTGAAGGGACTCAGCTATACATATACCTGAATCCATTTTCCCCCAGACTCCCCTCCCATCCAGGCTGCCACATAACACTGAGCAGAGTTCCCTGTGCTCAGCAGGTCCTTGTTGCTTATCCGTTTTAAATATAGCAGTGTGTACATATCCATCCCAAACTCCCTAACTATCCCTTCTCCTTATCCTTTCCCCCTGGCCACCATAAGTTCATTCTCTAAGTCTGTGAGTCTGTTCCTAGATTTCTGACTCACAGAAATTAAGAGGATGAATTGTTGTTTTAAGTTTTGGGGTGGTTTGTTACATAGCAATACAACAAATGAATAAATAAGCTCATTTTGCTCATTGAAAACTTTGAATAACACTTTGGTTACATTAGGCCCTAGGGTGGCCTGATTATTGCCCCTTCTGTTCTTACAAGGCTCGTACCCTTTGCTCGTATGTTCTGTCCCTCACATGAAGGGCAACCAAAATTCTAACCCCAACTTTCTCAGCAGGGGGGAGAAGGGACTGACACCTGGGTATGTGCATTTGAGGAGTAAATGCTCTCTGGGAGCCACCAAGAAGCCCTGGTAGGCTGAGGTTGCCCATTTTGCTGAAGGCAGGTTTGCACTGGGTATGAAGTGAGGCTGGTGTTGGGAAGCGGGCCCTTAACCTCTGGGTGAGTGGGCATCTCTTCTCCACTCTAGGCTGCTGCAGAAGAATCTTGGGAAACTCAGGACTATGTTTGGAATATGGTATGGAGAAAGCTGGAACTCATTTAAACATTTCTACATGGTGAATTTCAAGGGCCTACTATATTAAAGGCTCTGCATGCCTGCATATTCTTTCTGGAAGATAATAAACTGGGCTTTCAGTTTATACATCAGTATCTGGTGATCTTGGCCCATGTGAATCAGTCCCTCGAGACCTGACCACTCTTGTACAAAGGAATAAACCCACAAAGCTAAGACCCCACCCTCACCCCCCAGGCCCTGCCCTCGGGGTGATCTCTCCATTCCTGGAAGCCTGTTTCTCAAAGGCTTTCTTCGCTTTCTCCAGCTGGACCCCTCTCTCTCGCTTACTGCAGCCTGTGCATGTTGGTACCTGAGTCCTGTTTGTGAGGAGGGGCAGCATTCAATATATTTAACAACATGTTCTGCCCCTGGAGACTGCCCAATCAGAATGGACATGGTAGGCTCAGAGGAGGGTCCTGGAGGCCGTTGAGGGCCAGTGTTAACCCTCTGGTTGCTGGATAGTTTGGTTGCTGGAAGGTTGAGGGTCGTGGGTGGGAGAGGAGGAAGCATTCTGAGCAGTCTCAGAGCAGCAGGGTAGAACTGTTATAATAACTCACAGTCAGCTGGCTGTCACAGTCCCTGTGTCCAGGGGTGTGTACGCCTGTGCCTGTCTGACTGTGCTCCACCTCTTGGTACAGAAAATGTGTGTGCTTTCAGGCGGGGCCATGCAAGCACCTCCGGCTGTGTCTGATGGTTAGGCTGCAGTGGGGAGGGCTCAGGGCAGACAGCATAAGGCTCTCGGGTAGCCAGTCCCAGCCTGGTGACCCCGCAACTGCCTCTTCTGTCCCTACAAACCTCGTTCCTTTTGTCCTCATACCCTGTCACCAAAGAGGGAGCTAAGAATTCTAACCCCAAGGGACTCCATGGCCCCACGCCCAGGTCCCCCAAACCCTGCCACTGCTCCCAGCAGGGACCTCACCCTCTCCCTTCCAGGCTCCCACCTTTTTGCCTTTTCCCTTGGCTTTGCCCTTTTGATTGCTGTTCTTGGTCATCACAGCGGACGCCTCATCGTCCTCCTCCTTCTTCTCCTCTTCGGAGCCTTTGGGAGTGCCTGGGGGTGGAGGCGGAAGTCTGTTCACCCCTTACCCAGGCACATCACAGTTTACAAGGGCCACCCACGCCTCACCTGGACCCTTCCCACAGCCACAGGGGAGCAACTCCAGTTCACTATTATCGGAAAGCAATAACCTCAGAAAGGTGAAGACCCTGTCTTGAGGCCACACAGCTTATTAAAGTGGGCATCAAGGTGCCCGCAAGTCTTCCGACTTGAGAACCTCCACCTTACCCCATCTAGGCCTCACCCGCCCCTCCACACTGACAACTGACTGCCCCTGGACGTCCTGGAACCAGAGCTCACCAAAGCTCACCACCCACCCTTCTTCTTCAGAGCTTTCTCCGCTGGGCACTCCCCGGGAACCAGAAACATGGCTGCTGGTGTCTTCTTCACTGTGCCTGGACTCACAGAGCAGTCCTTGTCGGCCTCCCCGGACCCTGCTGGTGTGGAAGTGAAGAGGTCACACCCCCACCCCCGCCAGCCCCACACCCAGAGACCCTTGCTCCTCTGGAGAATAGGCTCACCTTTCTTCTTCATCTTTCTTATCTTGGTCCCTTCCCCCACTGGAGCCTCCTTTTTCTTAACTCGAAGAGGTTTCAGTGGGGGGCCAGGGCTTCCCAGATCTCCTGGAAATGGAGGGTAGGGGTTAGACAAAGACGTGTCACACCCTCCACCTCACTCATCGTCCCTTCAGTCCCCTGGAGACCCAGAGCTCCTCTGCTTGTTTTTAACCCTGAGTCCAAAAAGAACTGAATGAACACTAAGAGTATAACAAGTAGTGAATGAATGAATGCCAGGCCTTCTAAGGAAACTATGAATCCCAGCTCCCACCCCATCTCCATCAGAAATCCTCCAAACCTTCTCTGGTCAGAGCTAGAGACAGTCCTCCCACTTCAAGAGGCCTAAGGTCCTAGTTATGTGTCTACATTTACACTAGACCCCAGCACCCATAGGGCAAGGTGCCCAGCCAGGAAGCCGTCACAGTATTTATTCACTGATTGATTTTTATTATAATCACTTTGATACTTTTGTAAAAATTATGAATATAATTCATATTGAGTTAAAAAAAAAAACCACAACTAAAAACTCACCAAGTACATGAAAATCCTCTGCCCTCCCTGGCTCAGCACACCCTGAGCAGGGGGCTGGGAGGATGGTGGTGATGGTTGGGGGGCCACATATTAATTTAAGGATCATTAGAGGGAAGAAGTTTCCCAGGTGGTGCTAGTGGTAAAGAACCCACCTGCCAATGCAGAGACACAAGAGACGTGGGTTCGATCCCTGCGTTGGGAAGATCCCTGGAGGAGGACATGGCAACCCACTCCAGTATACTTTGCTGGAGAATCCCATGGACAGAGAGGAGCCTGGCAGGCTAGAGTCCATGGGGTTGTAAAGAGTAGGACACAACTGAAGTGACTTAGCACACAGCATGCAGAGGGAAGAAATCACCAAAGGATGGAACACTTGGGCCCAGGCACCTGGTAGCTTTCTGATGTCTCAACCCCTGCACATCCATGAACCCCCAGGCCCCTCTGGGGCCAGTTTTGTGTGTCTTTTTGCCCCCTCTGGACCTTCAACACCCACCCTTTGGACCCTGGGCCTTGGTCTTCCTCTCCTTGATGTCTGTAGAAGCCTTCTCTTTGGGGGGTTTCTTGGGAGGCAGGCGGACTCTCTCTTTCTTTTCCTCCTCTTCGTCTTCATCTTCCAGGTCATCCTCTTCCTCCTCCTCATCCCCTGTAGGTAGAAATTCATCAATATGGGGGTTGGGGTGGGTCCTCTAATCTCTGCGGGGCTCGGTCTCTCCAGATTTCTGGGAGGCAGTGAAGGAGCGAGGGGTAGGAGGCTCCCCTCTGGAACAGAAAAAGGAGGAAGATTCTCAAAGAATGCGGGGACCCCAAAGCCTTCCACAGCGTGCAAGTCACACGAGAGCTGGAGTCGGGGGTACGCTGGGGGCTTGGCAATCCTGTTCTGGGAAAACGCGCTTCTCTGCAGGTCCTTCTTCTCTCTCTGGCTGTCACACACCCTCCTGGCATCTTTCAGTTTTCCCTTTTCCATCCCTTCTAATGAGACACGTGCCTGCTTCTCCCACTCTGCTTCTCCCTACCCTGGTCTGTCTCTCTTTCTAAGCCCCAGCCAGACCCATCTGAGCTCCCGCTGACCCCTAGCCGTAGTCTAAGGCAGAGCTCTTAACCGCTCCTTTGTGCCTTGGTTTCCCCATCCGGAAAACGGGGACAAGAACGCAAGCATAAAGGGTTTCCTAGTTCAGAGCCAAGGCCAGGGATGCAGACGCTGTTCTCAGCTGTCTGCGTCTCTCCCTCTGTTGTTCCTGTCCAACCTGTCCTCTCCAGTTGCCCGCTCCTCTGCTGGTCTCCAGCCGCCCCCTTCCCTCGGGGTTCGCTCACCGTCCTCTGCGTCCGGGGCGTCTGGGGCGCGGGCTACCAAGAAGGTCTCCCGGGGGTCGCGCTTCTTGGCCTCGGGGTCCCTGAGGAACTTGGTGTAGACTGTCTGCGCTGCCCGGGCCTCAGCAGGTCCCTGCACGGACTCCTCCCGCGGCTTCCCCTTCCGCCCGGCTGAGCCGAGATGCGCGGGTCAGGAGGGACCCGCACGCCTTCCTGCGAAGGTGCCCACGCCCCCTCGGGCTCCTCACTCTGGGGGCTCCCCGGGGTTCTGTTTCACTTTGGACACCGCTCTCCCGGCTTTCATTCATCCTTCCGCTCTTCCTATCCCCCAGCTCACCCCCCTCCCCTTCGTTCCTCGCCTGCGGGCCTTCCCTCACGGGACCCTCACCCTGCGGGTGCCCCGGGACTCGCCCCCCCCCACCCCCGCCCACCTCCAGGTCTCCGGGGCTTGGATCCCGTGGGGCAGGGGGCCTCCGGGGCTTCTGGCTTTTTCTTCCTCAACTTCTGTCGCTGCGGAGTAGGGGGTCAAGAGGAGGGAGAGGAAGGAAAGGGGCGGCTCTGAGGGCTGCCCATCACCCTCTAATCCCTTGAGCCGCCAGAAATAACCCGGATTATCCGGAGGGGAACTGCGCCCCTTCCTGGGGCACGATGGATGACTCCCTCCGACGTCTCATGGACACCTCCAATGTTGCAAAGCCCAGATTCCCCCCGCGACACTCCAAGCCCCCCAAACACCCCTTTCCTGCAAGAACAAAATAAAGCCCAAACTTCCAGGGAAGTAAGGACCCCCAGAGGCTGCTGAGGGGGACCAGGCCTGCTCCCAGATCCCCTGTGCTGCGTGGGGGGCTCTCTGTCTCTTCCCCAAGCCGGGTGAAGTACCTGCTTGGTGCGCTGCTGGACCTCAGGGCTCCGGCCTTCCTCCTCGTGTCCGCTGAGGGTAGCAAAGGAATCAGCCTGTCTCCCTCCCCAAACCCTCCATCTGAGCCCCCCACCAGGCTTCAGGTAGGGTGAGGTGGGGGCTTTCCAGACCTGTCTGAGGCCCACACCTCTCGGAGGGTGTCGTCCAGCAGCGGCATGGTGCCTGCGCCTGGCTGCACCCACTTCTCTGGCCGCCCTGCAGCTCTAGAAGCTTCTCTGCCGCCGGCCCCAGCTAATCCAGGCTCAGCCTCACCGCCGCCGCCCCACCCCCCGCCCTCCTGCAGGCTCCAGAGGGTGGCAGGACTGTGGGAGGGGCTCCTGCCCAGAGCACCCAACCCCCCCCCAC
>SJYQ01005692.1:30901-53360 GCA_006410935.1 Redunca redunca | reverse complement strand
CCCCCCCCCACCCCCCCCACCCCGGTCTGGCCCACTAAGAGAAGAGGCTGAACTCGAAAGATCTCAGATCCCCATCGGCCTGAAGGTTGGTGTCCCTGTAGGAGGACCCCCCACGCCCTGAGCTTTGACTTAGAGGTGCTGATTTGTAATGTGGTGGTGGTAAATGGGGCATGGGAAGAAAACATGAGATCGGATCCTGTATGTATCTTCGTTTTTCATAAAAAAAGAATCGAGATTTACTAATATTTAATATATATGGAGTGACACATGCATGCATATGTACTTTATAAAGAAATATGCCTATATCCTGGGTGTAAATGTAAATGTTTCTTTATGATAAGGAACATGCTTTTTAAAATATATTTTAGTTAATTTTTATGAATTTTTTAAAGTTTTGTTGATTCATCTAGTCTTTTTTTTTTTGCCATGCACATGCACACAGGATCTTAGTGAGAGATCTTAGTTTCCTCACCAGGGATTGAACTCATGTTCTCTGCATTGGGAGCGCAGAGTCTTAACCACTGGACCACCAGGGAAGTCCTGGAATGTGCTTTTTAAAAAGCTTAGAGACAAGGGAAGGTAGTGTTGGTATGATTAATATCATGGGAGAGGTTTGGCTAAGTGCAGAGGAAGCCCAGAAGAGGGGCTCAACTGGGGGTCCTTCCTGATACCTGATCTAAAACTTGAAAGGTGAGGGGAGTTCTTGCAGTCAAAAAAAAGAAAAAGAAAAAAGAAAACGTGGGATGGTTTATTGCTGGAAAGGGAACAGCAAGGTAGAGACCTAACGGTTGGAAACAGTTGTATTCAAAGATCTGGCACTAGGGGGGAGGCAGCCATCTCTGGCATGGGTCAGCCAGCCCTGAGCACATGCCTTAAGCTCTGCTGCTTAAGAGCTGAACATCCTCAGATGACTGACTTAACCTCTCTGAGCCTCCGTTTCCTCATTTTATGAAGTGTGTTTAACAACAGCACTGACCTGGTAGGAATGTTGTGCAGATTAAACGAGATGACAGGTGGAAAGCCACATACAGTAAACGCTCAAAAATCGGTAGTTAGAAGAAAAAAAAAGGACAAAAAACTGGTAATTATGTGCCCCATTTCAGAGCACTTTGGACTCATCTCTGTTTCCTCAGCATTTACAACACAACTTGGCACATGATTGGGGTTCTTTTTCTGCATGAGTAAAGTAGCACGTTTTTCCTTTTATGCCCACAAGGTTTGTGGCATCTTAGTTCTCTGACCATAGATTGAACCCAGGCCACAGACGTGAAGGTGCTGAGTCCTAACCACTGGACTGTCAGGGAATGCCCTATTTCATTTGATTTCCACTGGACAGTAGTCTAGTGACATAGGTGAAGTAGAGATTATTATTTCTATTTTATAGGTGGAGAAACTGAGGCCCAGAGAAATGAAGTGACCTGCTTAGCATTGGCCAGATGATAACCAGAACTGTCTCCTGTCAGAGCTTTGCTCTTAGCCCTATTATGTTTTATATGGTCATAATGATTAGATTGGAGAAGGCAATGGCACCCCACTCCAGTACTCTTGCCTGGAAAATCCCATGGACAGAGGAGCCTGGTAGGCTGCAGTCGATGGGGTCACTGAGAGTTGGACACGACTCAGTGACTTCACTTTCACTTTTCACTTTCATGCATTGGAGAAGGAAATGGCAACCCACTCCAGTGTTCTTGCCTGGAGAATCCCAGGGACGGCGGAGCCTGGTGGGCTGCCATCTATGGGGTCACACAGAGTCGGACATGACTGAAGCGACTTAGCAGCAGCAGCAACAGCAGCAGTAGCAATGATTAGATGTATTTTGAATGAAACAGTCTTTTTGTTTTTCTCCACTTCCTTGGCCCACCTGGTCCCGATTTGCCATACATAATCTTCCTAAAACTTTGCTTCTTCAGTTCACACTTTTGCTCCAAAATCATCACTGCGTCCCCACGATCAGGTTTAAGTGTGCTGGGTTGGTGTTCCAGGTGCTCCCTGACCTGGCCCCAGTCTGCCTTTCTCACTACAGGGCTGTCTCAAGCCCTGCTCTCCATCCAGCCCCGTAGGTTTACTTATTGCCTTTGTGCTTCCTCTCCTCCATATTTTTGCTGCAGCTGTTCCCTCCTCTCGGGTTGCCCTCTGTATTCCATGAAATCCATCCAACCCTCGCTCAGTCACTCAGTCGTGTCTGAACCTTTGTGACCACATGGACTGTAGCCTACCATCCATGGGATTTTCCAGGCAAGAGTACTGGAGTGGGTTGCCATTTCCTTCTCCACATCCAGCCCTGCTGCTGCTGCTAAGTCGCTTCAGTCGTGTCCGACTCTGTGCGACCCCATAGATGGCAGCCCACCAGGCTCCGCCGTCCCTGGGATTCTCCAGGCAAGAACACTGGAGTGGGTTGCCATTTCCTTCTCCAATGCCTGAAAGTGAAAAGTGAAAGTGAAGTTGCTCAGTCGCGTCCGACCCTCAGCGACCCCATGGACTGCAGCCTTCCAGGCTCCTCCGTCCATGAGATTTTCCAGGCAAGAGTACTGGAGTGGGGTGCCATTGCCTTCTCCAACATCCAACCCTAAATAGCCCTTAAGTCCCCACTGCTAAGATTCCTCAATCCTCATCTGCCTCTGAATGTGTGATAACGGGAGCAGCATTTATTGACCACCTACTGTACATCAGGTCATTGTTCCCATTCTCTCTCCAAGGAGGCAGATAATAACACCTTGGTATTAAAGGTGAGGACACTCACAGCTGAGAGTCATTAGCAAGCATTTCCTGGGTACCAACTCTGTGTGCCAAACAGCACTGGTTATACAGTGATGGATAAAAGGATGTGGTCCCTGCCCTCATGGAGCTTCCATTCTTGTGAGAAATGGAAGACAGCAAAGCCATGAATATGCAAGTTACCAGGGAAGCCCAGTTATAATGATATCATTATTATTAATTCTAATAACTGCCAGGAAAGGAAAGAACTGGGTTCCATGAGACTAGCAGGGGGGACCAGTCTGGATTTAGAGGATAGATGAGGCTGAGAAGGGAATTAAAAATTTTTTTTATTTATTTATAATATTTGGTCGTGCCAGGTCTTAGTTGCAGCTTGTGAAATCTGATTCCCAGACCAGGAATGGAACCCAGGCCCCCTCCATTGGGAGTACAGAGTTTCAGCCACTGGATCACCAGGGAAGTCCTTGAGAAGGGGATTTTAAACTGAGATCTGAGGGATTTCAAAGACTAGGAGAGAGACTATTCCAGGTAAAGGACACAGCTTAAGAACATGTTTCCAAGCAACAAAGGACTTGACACGATGTAGTATTGGGTTCCATAGCCACCTGGACCAGGACTGCAGCGACCCTGCCTAAGAACCACCCTTCAGAGGGAATCTCTAACCTCAAACACATCCAAGCTGAGAACCATGGGGAGCCTGGGGCTCAGAGGGCTGTAACCCCAAACATCCAGGTTCCAACCCTGCCGTGGTCCCAGAGACACCTCTCTTGCCCCCTCTTCTCAAAAGCAAAGATTCCTGAACCCACCTGTAGGAGGTGTGTGGGCTGAGCTTTGGCCGACACCAGAGATGGACTCTGCTCCTGAGTTGGGAGGCAGATCTGAGCAGCAGAAACTTTAACCTGAAAGAAAAGGTAAATTCACTTCTCAGATCTCTCCTGTTGGGTTGCATGGGTGTGATCAACACTTACATAACGAAGTGTCCATTTAGTTGCTTTTTTTCCTGTTCTGAAGGGTCTCGTGAATCAGCATTGTCTCTGTACCTGTTCCACATGGGAGCTGAGGAGCTATAGACTATTAAGTCATAGTAATGTGTACCTGCACAAGTCTGGACATGACTTGTGAAGCATGGTAGCAGTTCTTCATGTTGACAACTAGTGCAATGTTGGATGATACTTGAAGAACAGTTCAGTTTTCCTAACAGTGTTAAATAAGATGAAATTAAAACTTCTAAAAACCATTTAAATTTGATTAATTGGGGGATATTTATCAAGTGTGAACTATATTTGCCTTCAAATTTTAATATATCATTTTGCATATATTTGAGGAAAAGTCACTTTTCAAAACATACATGAAAAATAATTTTAGTTAAAAAGTTTAACATTTACTTAGTTACTTTGAGGAGAATGTATTCACATTTTGTACACTTTGAATGCAGTGACATGTTTTTAATCCTTCCAGAGTTAGTCTGGGTCCAGATCAAGATAGAAACAGAAAATAGCCAAATGAAACACAGAAAAGAATAAAAAGAATCTTCAGAGTTTTGTTGGGGACCTTCCCTGGTGGCTCAGCTGGTAAAGAATCTGCCTGCAATGTGGGAGACTTGGGTTTGATCCCTGGGTTGGGAAGAGCCCCTGGAAAAGGGATAAGGCTACCCACTCCAGTATTATGGCCTGGAGAATTCCATAGTCCACGGGGTCGCAAAGAGTTGGACATGATTGAGTGAGTTTCACTTTCACTTTTCACAGTGTAAGCATAGGTGGGAAACTTAGAGATGTGTCAGTGTTTAGATTTGGGTAGGTTTAGGATTGGCCATCAAGATTTTGCTGAAAATGAGAGTTTAGTGATAAGATTCATGTCAAGAACACACATAGGGACTTGCTTGGTGGTCCAGTGGCTAAGATTTTGTACTCCAAATACAGAGGGCCTGGGTGTGATCCCTGGTCAGGGAACTAGATCCCACATGCCACAACTAAGAGTTCTCATACTGCAATTAAAAAAAAGACAAAAAAAGATCCCGAATACTGCAACTAAGGCCTGGAACATTCAAATAAATACCAAAAAAAATTTTTTTTAAAAGAACACAGATATCTTTTGGTACCTTCTGCTCTGACACCAGAACACCAAACCTCTCCACAAAGAAAAACAAGCTTGAGACTTTGTAACTACACTTTGTTTTGGTCTAAAAATGACATTTCTGTTTGACCATTGGCATTAGTCACCAAACTCAATTCCACTGGAATTTTAGCTATTTCCTAAAATGAAATCTACTTTCAGAAAACAAAGATTTGCTCCCACCGATGACTATGATGCTGATCAATAACGACTCCTACCGTGTGCTAGCCGTTGCAGCCAGTGCTTTCAGCTGATTCTCATAGCACACTTGTGTGTCTGTGCCTCAGAGAAGTTAAGTAATTTGTCTAAGGTCACACAGCTGGTGCATGGTGGAGCCATTCCATGGACAAGCGCCTACTAGGTGTGTGGTATCCACTTGTGTTATCTCTAGTCCCTATGGAAACTTTGAAAGGCAGGTGAGCACATTAGTTCACCTCTCCATTTTCTA
This sequence comes from Redunca redunca, assembly GCA_006410935.1. NCBI lineage: Eukaryota > Metazoa > Chordata > Mammalia > Artiodactyla > Bovidae > Redunca > Redunca redunca. The sequence continues at coordinate 48,085 of SJYQ01005692.1, read as the reverse complement.
GCCGGTAAAGTGGTGACAATAACTGTATCTGACTTTATGGAAGTTGTGAAAATCAAATGGATTGATCCATGTCCGGTGGTTAGTGCAGTGCCGGGTATAGAACTGATGTCTTATCAAGGTCAGCTGTGTGGTGCTTTATGTATAAAGAAAGAGGGCCCAGTCCCTCAGCAACTCAAACCCAGCCCTCCCTGGCTCAGCCTGTGTGGTGCAAAGGAGAAAAGAAGGGATTTTGGAGAAAGTCTGAAGCAGTGGTTAAGAGCTGGAGATTTTACCCAGAAACAGACCCATGTGTCCTGCTTTTCCATGTCCCAGCAGGGTAACCTTGGGGAAGTTATCCCCCTTGCTTAGAGCCTATTTCCCTGAGCTTCAGTTTCTCAATCTGGCAAAATACATTTGTATCATGAAAGGATCCATTTGGGTGGGCTTTTCAGAAACCTGGAAACTCCAGCTGCCTGAAAGTGTGTTCAGGCTCTTGCAAAATAGAAAAGAGGCCTGAGCTTTGAAATGGCTGATTTTTGTCAGCTTTATTTTGTTGAAGGTTGGGGCTTCTTTTATCCATCAGGATGCTATTGATGTCACATAGCCCCTGGCAGACTGTTCTAGAAGGGAGTTTCTCTCAGTGAGCTCTAGACTTGCAGTGCCAGGGTCTTAGTCTTTTTTTTTTTTGGCTGCATCGGTTCTTAGCTGTGGCATGTGAACTCTTAGTCGCGGCATGTGGGATCTAGTTCCCTGACCAGGCATCAAACCCAGACCCATGCATTGGGAGCTTGGCGTCTTAGCCGCTGGACCACCAGGGAAGTCCCTGGTCCTAATCTTAGCCTTGCTTCTTGGATAAGGCAACGGAGGCTTAGGAAGGTTAAGCCACTGTCCAGGGTCTCACAGGAGGACAGGCGGGAGTGAGCAGGATTCGGGTCAGCTGTCTGAGCTCATAGCCTGGGCTGAAGGAAGCCCTGGTGACTGCTGGGCCCTGGTGGAAGGAGCTGAAATGGGGTTCCAGCTTGGTTTTTTCCTCAAGGAATGCATAGGCTGTGAGATGAGGTTGTTGGGAGGCACAGAGAATAAAACTGGAGCACTGATGTCTCCTCTAGAAAAGGAGAACATGACAAATAATATTACTGGGGTTTCTGAAATGCTTACTCTTGAAATTACTCGTTGCAGTAAAGCAGTGATTCTCAAAGCGTGTTCCCTGGACCAGCCGCATCTGCATTACTGGGGAACACATTAGAATCGTGGATGCGCAGACCTCACCTCTGACTATCAGCAGCTCTGGGCTGGGGCCCAGACTTCAGCATTCTAGCATAGCCTCTAGGAATTCAGATGGCCCCCTGAGTCTGAGAACCACTCAGCCCAGCACCATCTCCAAGAGCCCTTCAAGAATTGAGGATACTATCTCCCCACGGGGTAGTTCCCCACACGTCTCTGAATGATGTCACAGGAGCTATGAAGAAAAGCTCCCTGAGGCCAGGCAGGGACTTTGTCCATTCTGTTCACAGCTGTCTCTCCGGGGCCCACAGTGTGTGATGAATAACTAAATGGGGAGAGAGAGACAGAACTATCTTGGATACTGTGAATGGGGAGGGGAGACCCTGCCTGTTTCTTATTCTGTCTTGATCCTGCAACATGTGACTCTAGTGTTTCTAGTGTTTAAAGATACAGATTTCTGGCACAAAGTGAAAGTGAAGTGAAGTCGCTCAGTCGTATCCGACTCTTTGAGACCCCATGGACTGTAGCCTACCAGGCTCCTCCCTCCATGGGATTCTCCAGGCAAGACTACTGGAGAGGGTTGCCATTTCCTTCTCCAGGGGATCTTCCGACCCAGGGATCGAACCCTGGTCTCCTGCATTCCAGGCAGACACTTTAACCTCTGAGTCACCAGGGAAGTCCTTTCTGGCACAGGTGGGCCCTTAAATACCTGTCTCTACACCTAGTGCTCAGGGGAGGAGATGTGGCCTTCTTCTGCCCCTGCTGGAGCGCCCCCTGGCTGTTGTTCAAAGTCCGTTTGAGCCTCCAATGTGGTGTATCTGATGGCAGGTACACTATTTGACAGGAGGTTATGAGAGTTTTTCTTCAAAAACTTTTCCTTTTTTTTCCTCTCCAATGTTCTTTTTTTTTTTTTTTCCCTCCAGTGGTGTCTTTTTTTTTCTTTAGTTTTGAAACAACTTCAAATTGACACATAAGCTTCAAGAATAGTGTGGTGAACTCTGGAATACCCTTGGCCAGAGACCGATAGGTTTTTCCTGCTGTCCCAGTAATGGCCCTTACAGGTTCAGGGGAACACTTTGTGTTGGTTGTGATGTCTCTCTAGTCCTCCTTAGTCTCTGAAGAATTGTCAAGGACAATTCTGCTCTGTGCGATTTTCACTTACGGGTGTGTGTGTGTGCGTCAGTCAGTCATGTCCGACTCTTTGTGACCCCATGGACTGTGTAGCCCACCAGGCTCCTCTGTCCATGGAATTCTCCAGGCAAGAATACTGGAGTGAGTTGCCATTTCCTTCTCCATCACTTATGGGTAATTACCCTGATTTAACAGTTGCCTTCAGGACCAACCTCGGCATAAGAAGCCACCTCCTGGACGTTGTCTCAACTGAATCCTTGAAGATGAACAGGGACTATGAACTCAACCTAAAGCCGTGTAAGTGACAGATAACAGAAGCCCAGTGTAAAGTAGCATAAGCACAAAAGGATTGCACCCTCAACTGGGTCAGCTAGAGGCAGTCTCACTTCCGGCANCCTTATTTTCTTTCATTTCCATTTACTTCATGCAGGACTCCTGGGGTAGGCGCCATTACCCTCCTTTACGGGATGAAACTGAGGTGGTGCTGGTGACTGGCAACCAGGAATTTAACTGAAATCAGTCGGACTCCAGGTTAGTGTCTTAATCACTGAAGTCATAGGTCACAGCTGCAAGGGTCTTTAGAAATTCTCGGGCCATGTGATTCCCAAACCTGTTTGATGATAAAAATCACCTGAGGCTCTTCAAAAAATTCCAAATTCCTGGGTCCCAGGACAGGCATTGAATTAGAATTTCCCAGGAAAATGGGCTTGGGAATGTGTCTGGTTAACAGAAGTCCCTGTTTGGAAACGTGATCTGCTCTCAGAGAGGGAAAGTGTCCTGCCCAAGGTCACACAGCCAATCTCCAACCTCCTCAACCCTCTGATTCAGAAGCCAGGCCACACCCACCCCCTCCAAAGATGAGACAGTATAGCACGTGACCTACCAATTCCCCTTCTGTGTATATGCCCGAAAGAGTTAGAAGCAGGATCCTGAAGAGGTATCTGACACCCATGTTCATGGCAGCATTATTCTTCGCTGCTGAAAGCTGGACACCACCCAAGTGTCCTTCAGCAGGTGAACGAATAAGCAATGTGGTGCATGCATGCGTGCATGCTCAGTTGTGTCCGACTCTTTGCGATTCCGTGGACTGTAGCTCTCCAGTCTCCTCTTGCCCATGGACCTTTCCAGGAAAGAATACTGGCGTGGGTTGCTGTTTCCTTTTCCAGAAGCAAATGTGGTATAAACATACAGTTAAGTATTATTCAATCTTAAAAAGAAAGGGAATTTTGACATATGCTACAACATGGATAAACTTTGAGTACATTAGGCTCAGTGAAATAAGTCCATCCACAAAAAGACAAATACTGTATGATTCCACTTATATGATATACCTAAAATAGTCAAATTATTTTCATGGAGGCAGGAAGTATAATGGGCCTGAGGGGAGGGAGCAGTGGGGAGTTATTGTTTAATGGTAACAGAGTTTCAGATTTGCCAAATAAAAATAGTTCCAGAGATGGCTGGTTGCACAATAATATGAAGGTTACTGACAAGGAGATCAGCCCTGGGATTTCTTTGGAAGGAGTGATCCTAAAGCTGAAACTCCAGCACTTTGGCCACCTCATGCGAAGAGTTGACTCACTGGAAAAGAATCTGATGCTGGGAGGGATTGGGGACAGGAGGAGAAGGGGACGTCAGAGGACGAGATGGCTGGATGGCATCACTGAACCGATGGATGTGAGTCTGAGTGAACTCCGGGAGTTGGTGACAGACAGGGAGGCCTGGCGTGCTGCGATTCATGGGGTTGCAAAGAGACGGACACTACTAAGCGACTGAACTGAACTGACATTGAGCATCACCAACTCAATAGACATGAATTTAAGTCAACTCAGGGAGATAGTGAAGGACAGGGAAGCCTGGCATGCTGTAGTCCATGGGGTTGCAAAGAGTCAGACATGACCTAACTGCTGAACACCACCAGCAACTGACATTGAACTGTACACTTTAAAATGTTTAAGATGGTTACTTTTATATTATGTGTATTTTACTACAATACAACAATTAGAAAAAAAGATGAGATGATCTGTGCCCAGCCCTGGAGGGTTGATAGAGGTGAAGATTGAGAAAGTAAGTGTGATTTTCTTCTTTTGAATGAATTTATGAATAAATATATGTGGAATTTGATGAGTGTTGATTGTCAATCATCTCTTTTCCTCAAAGAGGATTACACTAATAATGTATGGATACACTTTTTTCCCCGGTAACTTCACCAACTTTTGGTTCTATTATTTTACCTTTTTTTCTATTTAATGGGTGAGAGATAGTACTTCATTATTATTTAAATTTGTGTTAACTTTTGTTAGATTTAAAATGGAAGGTCCAGAATTGACCAATGCTGTTGACGGCCTCAGAATGATTTTCCTCAAAATGTTAATGCTTGATTTATTATGCTAAATAAAACAAGTCCATGTTTATTGTTAAAGTAAATTTAAAAACCTACTAGGTCTGTTAACAGAGAAGAGAAAGTGGCTCCTGCTTGAGCTTCGGCCTTAGGGTTTCTGCTTATTTAGCATGAATTCCGGGTTCTGAGATGGAGGCTCTTGAAGCAGAGGGCTCATGAAGTCGAGGACCACGAATGTAAAAACTCGTGTTCATTTGGCTTTGTCACCGGCCAGTCCTCCCCGTGGCTGTTCTTCTTATTTTTTACATACTTTGTTTATTTTGGCTGCACCGGGCCTCAGCATGCAGGATCTTCCGTCTTCCTTGCAGCACATGGGATCCCTAGCTGCTCCGTGTGTGATCTCCTTTAGCTGCAGCATGTGGGATCTACTTCACTGACCAGGAATTGAACCTGGGCCGCCTGCATTGGGAGTGCAGACTCTTAGCCCCTGAACCTCCAGGGAAGTCCCCTAGTAGCTGTTGTTACGTACCTTCTAGGTCATTCTCTTTAGTTTTTTTTTTTTTAATTGGAGTATAGTTGACTTATAATGTGTTAGTTTCATGTGTGCAGCAAAGTGAATCAGTTACACACACAGCGGGGGTTTCTCTTGTTGCGGAGTGTGGGCTCTCTGCGCCCAGGCTTTAGTAGTTGTGGCTTGAAAGCTCTAGAGCCTGGGCTTCAGTAGTTGGGGTGCATGGACTTAGTTGCTCCCCAGCAAGTGGAATCTTCCCAGAGCAGAGATTACAGGGTACCCACGTTCCCTGTCTTGGCAGGCAGATTCTGAACCACTAGACCACCAGGGAAGCCCCCTAGCCATCGTTTTTTAGATTCTGTTCCCATATAGGCCACTTTAGACGATTGAGGAGAGTTCCCTGTGCCGTACAGTAGGTCCCTATCAGTTATCTATTTCATATGTACTAGGTCACTCTCCTTGTGATGGGGTAAAAATGGTCAGTGAGAGGCTGGGCGCAGAGATGTGTTCTCATTCCCTTCCCCACCTCCTATCCCCGCAAAAGTCCTGTAATTCTGGGTCCACTTTCTCCTCCCTGCCTTCCCTTCCTGAAGAAGAGTGATTCTTCCCCATGGGAAAGTAGCTGCTGAGTTGAGCTAGATGTGGAGGAGGATCGTTTTTTCTTTTCTTTTCTTTGTGGTGGCAGATGGAGATTGAGTAGCTTCGGGGCATGAAGAAAGAGAAGAGAGGAAAAGGGGGTTTAATGAGTGTGGCTTTGAACCCTGTACCTGACTCCCTTTAAATCCTCCAAGAGGTGTGACCAAAGAATGAAATTGCTTAATTACTTTGGCTGTTGGGTCGTGTTTCTGGTGCCAGCTGTACCCTTCTGAGACTGGATCACGTGTATCCACATTTTATTAGGGTTCCACCCTTACTAATGAAGATTTGGGCACGAGCACTTCAGCCTCCAACACCCTGGGGACTTGGCTCCTTGACAGCCCTACCACTCACCCCCAAGACCACACCCCGGTCCCTGTCATCACCCGAAACCGCTCCACCTCTGAAATTGCACTTCAGACATCCCAGTCTCTAGTGACAGTCTCCTCCCCCACCCCCTGCCCACTTTCCTCCCCCACACCTCTCCTCTGACCCCGTTGGGGCTTCCAGCCCATTGATCTCCCTGTTGGTCTTTTTTTCTGTTGGTAATGACACTTATTCCTTGGAAGAAAATTGATTTTTTTCTCCCATATGGATATGATTCGAGTGAGGCTGACTCTACCCTCAATCGTATTTCAGACCCTTGGCCACAGCACTGGGTCAGGGGTGACCCTAGGAGAGCCAACCCCAGGGGACACTTTTTTCTGCTCCTGTGGCTTACCTGGTAGGACTTAGCCGGGGCTGTCCTGGGGTCAAGAGCCTGCAGGATAAGGAGAAAAGCTGAGCAAAGAGGGGGAGGTTCCTAATAGTCTTGTTGGAGTATCTGGAACTAGCCATTCCTAAAACTGCCCTGGGCTTTTCAGTGATGTGCGTCACGGTCTGAGATCAGTGAGTCAGGACTGGCCTCTGTCACCTGAAACAGACATGGCCATTACAGAGCTGCTCCACTGAGGCTCAGGATGAGGGGCACCCAGATGTGGCTGCTCATCAGAGTCACATGGGTAAGGGGGTACTTTCCTGGCAGTCCAGTGATCAAGACTCTGCTTCCACCGCAGGGGTCGTGGGTTTCACCCCTAGTCAGGGAACTAAGACCTTGCATGTCAGCGTGGTGCAGCCAAAAAACAGAACAAAAGAATCACACGGGAAGATTCGTTTTTTTTCTTAAAACCTTTATAGATACAGAAAAAAGCATAGAACATAAATATACAAGTGAATGTATTATTACAAGGCCAACTCCCATGTAACCTCGTTAAGGTCCAGAAAGACAACAGTGGGGACTTCCCTGACGGTCCAGTGGTTAAGATGCTGTGTTTCCAGTGTGGGGGCTGCAGGTTCAATCCCTGATCAGGGAACTCAGACAGCGAGGCCCGAAAACAAAGCAAAACACTGTCAGACTCAAAGCCCCAGCCCCTCTGCCCCTTATAGAACCTCTGCCCTGATCGGGTCCTCGCTTCCTTCCATCTTTTTCAGCCTGAGGATGCCTTCCTAAACACCATGGGGGCAGTTCTGCCTGTTTTAGAGTATTGTACAAATGGAATTACCTATTAATCTTAATGAAACCAAATTTGTCAGGCTTTTCACTTAAGGTTGGTGCTTTCGTGTCAGGAAAAGTAATCTGTCACTACCCCAAGGCTTCATCCTCAAACTTTTCTTTCACCTTCTATCATCTCTTGTAATCTTTAATGTTCTGCCCTCCATATGATGACAGCTCACCTGAGATTATTTGTTTATGGTGTGTGGTAAGGATCAAGTTTCACTTCTTCCCCATGTGAACACTCAACCCATTTATTGAAAAAGCTCATCTTTCCCTGCGCTCTTAATGCCACATAAATCATCACTCCTGTCCTTCTCTGTGTCGGGCTCCAGTCTGCTTCAGTCTGTCTATGCTGGCACAAGTATTACCCTCTCCTAATCACTGTACTTTATCAAGTTTTGCTCTCCAGTTGAGTAATATTCCCATGTTGGGTTGTTTTGTTTTTTAATTTATGTACATATTTCATTTGCATACATATTTTAGAATCAACCTGTCACATTCTACTGAAAAATAACCCATGAAGATTTTGATTTGATTGCATCACATTCATATCTTCTAATCCTTTTTTAAAAAATGTACACATATTAAGAAGAGATTTACGATGGTGGAGACCTAAAAAATTTTGTGTTTTTTTCCAGCTTTATTGAGATATAATTGACATACAACACTGTGTATGTTAAAGGTATACAATGTGATGATTTGATACACATAAATTGCAAAATGATTGCTACCATAGCATTAGCTAACATTCCATCCTGTCTCATAATTACCATTTCTTTTGTGTGGTAAGGACATTTAAGATCTACTCTCTTAGCAATTTCAAGTATGTAATAGAGTATTATTAGCTATAATCACCATGCTATATTTTATACCCCCAGAACTTATTAATCTTATAACTGAAAGTTTGTATCCTGGAAGTTTGCCTTCCAGTCTTTGAATGTGGTGTGTGTGTGTGTGTGTACATGTGTACTTATGTGTATGTGTATGCATACATTTATTCAGTTAATTAAAATTTTTTCTCAGTGAATTTATTCCTTGATAATTGTTGGGGGCTTCCCTGATGGCTCAGTGGTAAAGAAGCCCCCTGCCAAGGCAGGGATGGGGTTCAATCCCTGGGTTGGGAAGATCCCCTGGAGAAGGAAACGGCAACCCACTCCAGTATTCTTGCCTGGGAAATCCCATGGACAGAAGAGCCTGGCAGGCTGCAGTCCATGGGGTTGCAAAAGAGTCAGACACAACTTAGTGACTAAAACAGCAATAACAACAGATAATGGCTATATTTTCTAGTGCTTTGAAAAATTATTTATCTTTTTTTGGCTGCGCTGGGGTCTTCGTTGCTGCACATGGACTGTCTCTAGTTGCAGGGAGCAGGCGAGTCTCGTTGGCGGTGGCTTCCCTTGTTGTGGAGTACAGGCACTCGGGCTTAGTTGCCCCAAGGCATGTAGAGTCTTCCCGGAGCAGGGATTGAACACATGTTGCCTGCATTGGCAGGCGAATTCTTTACCGCTGGATTACCAGGGAAGTCCTTAGTGCTGTTTTTAAAAACATCTGTTTACTTGGCTGCGCTGGGTCTTAGTTGCAGCACGTGGGGTCTTTGCTGCGTCATCTTTCCTTGCGACACACGGATCGTCTAGTCGTGGCTCACAGGCTTAGTTGTCTTGTGGCCTGTGGAATCTTAATTCCCTGACCAGGGGTCGAACTCACATCCCCTGCATTGCAAGGTGGATTCTTAACCATTGGACCAGAAAAGAAGTCCCTTTTAGAAGTCCCTTTCAGCTGCTTAAGTGTCTTATTTAAAATCCAGATCCTGTGGCTCAGCCTCTGAAGAGTCTGAGTGACTAGTTCTGGGTGAGCGAGCCCATGTGCACAGTTAAACCATCTGAAATTTCTTTTTTTTTTTAATTTGGCTATGGCGAGAGGTGATGGTTCTAACTCATTTTCTCCCTGGTGGGATCCCAGTGAGTCAGCAACACTTATTAAAGCCCATTCTTCCCTCACCAAATTGAAATCCTGCGTTGTCACATTTTAAATCAGATCTATCTTGGTATCTGTTCATGTGCTCTTCTGTTAAGCTGGATTGTTCATCATTGTCTTGACCAGTCTTGGAAAAGTCTTGATGGGAATCAGAGTTCTGGAAAAGCCCACCTTCCTCATGTCCCTAGCCGGACTTGAGGATAGTGAGCATCCCATATTACTGGATACACCTGGCAAGACATATACAACCCCAGCACACACAGGATTGTTTCTGCACCGTGTGGCTATACATGCGTCTCTGCGTGACTTTTCTCCCTGACAGCCTTGCCAGCCACCCAGCCCCGCCACGGCTCTGCTGCAGACTAATCTCATTGCATCCGTCATCCCTGTTTATGGTCTCTGCTCAGCCTCCTCCCTGCATCTAATCCTCGTCTAGCCGAGCTTTCCCTTCTCTCATCCTGTCTCCTGTTCCTTTGCTAAAAACCCTTCATGAGCCTGTCCAAATTCAGACAGGGGAATCACCCTGGGATTTGTCTTCTGTGGACAGTTCCTTCATCTCCTAGCTCTTCTGGAAAACCGAGTCTCCCTGGGGACACGGCTTTCCCAGCCACTAGTTCAAATGGTGACTGTCTTCTCTCTCTTGCTCCTCTTGCCATGGGGCCAAGAAGAGGTGGGGTCGGCGATCGACTCGTTCCACTTGCGACCCTTCCTTCTTCCCCCCACCCCAAACTCTCAGCGTTAAATCTCATGCTATTTAACCAGACTGTTATTACAGAGCTACTGGCCCTTGGTCACTCCTGATTCCTTGAAGGGTTTAGCACCTAATTCACTGCACCTTCTCTTAAATACCACTCCAGTCATAATTTTTTTGAAGTATAATTGACCTGCTGCTGCTGCTAAGTCGCTTCAGTCATGTCCGACTCTGTGCGACCCCACAGACGGCAGCCCACCAGGCTCCCCCGTCTCTGGGATTCTCCAGGCAAGAACACTGGAGTGGGTTGCCATTTCCTTCTCCAATGCATGAAAGTGAAAAGTGACAGTGAAGTTGCTTAGTCGTGTCTGACTCTTTGCGACCCCATGGACTGCAGCCCATGGGATTTTCCAGGCAAGAGTACTGGAGTGGGCTGCCATTGCCTTCTCCGATAATTGACCTACAGCCCTGTATTAGTTCCTGATGTGCAACTTAGTGCCTCAGTATGTCTGTGCATGACACAGGGCTCACCACAGTAAGTTCTCATCTGTCACCTATGTGAAGATATTACATAATTATTGACTATTCCCCACGTGGTACCTTTCATCCCTGTGACTCATTCATTTTGAACCTGGAAGTTTCTGCGCATTGATTTCCTTCTCCTGTTTCACTCATTCCTCTCCGCTCACCCCTTGGGAACATCTGCTCTCTGTATCTCTGACTCTGTTTCTACTTTGTTGTTTATTCATTTATTTTGTAGATTCCACGTGTAAGTAAAATGATGCAGTGTCTTTTTCTGTCTGACTCAGTTCCCTTAGCATGCTATGCTGTAGGTCTATCCATGTTGTTTCAAAAGGCGAGATTTCCTGATTTTTTTTTTCTGGTTGAGTAATATTCTGTTGTATAGTAGTAGGAGTGTTAGTCACTCGGTCGTGTCTGACTGTGTGTGACCCCGTGGACTGTAGCCCACCAGGCTTCTCTGTCCACGGAATTCTCTAGGCAAGAATACTGGAGTTGGTGGCCATTCCCTTCTCCAGGAGATCCTCCCAACCCAGGGATAGAAGCTGGGTCTCCTGCATTGCAGACAGATTCTTTACCTTCTGAGCCTCTAGGGAAGCTCATTTACACACATATGTATATACTGCATCTAGTTTATCCACTCATCCACCTATGGGCTTCCCAGGTGGCACATTTGCTAAAGAGTCTACCTATAAAGTAGGAGACACAAGAGGTTCGGGTTTGATCCCTGGGTCTTGAAGATCTCCTGGAGAAGAGAGTGGCAACTCACTCCAGTATTCTTGCCTGGATAAGCCCATGGACAGAGAAGCCTGGCAGGCGATGGTCCATGACGGGCACTTAGGTTTCTTTCATATCTTGGCTTTTGTAAATAATTCTGTAACAAACATGGGGTGCCGGAGAAGGCAATGGCACCCCGCTCCAGTACTCTTGCCTGGAAAATCCCATGGATGGAGGAGCCTGGTGGGCTGCAGTCCATGGGGCCGCTAAGAGTCAGGCATGACTGAGCGACTTCACTTTCACTTTTATGCATTGCAGAAGGAAATGGCAGTCCACTCCAGAATTCTTGCCTGGGGAATCCCAGGGACAGAGGAGCCTGGTGGGCTGCCATCTATGGGGTCGCACAGAGTCAGACACGACTGAAGTGACTTAGCAGCAGCAGCAGCAGCAAACATGGGGTGCATGTATCTTATCCAATAGGTGGTCTTGTTTTCCTAGAGAAAACACCTAAAAGTAGAATTGCTGAATTGTATGATAGTTCTTTTGTTAATTTTTTTGAGGACCCTTCATACTGTTTTCCATAGTGGTTGCACCAATTTACATTCTCACCAACAGTACAGGAGGGTTCCCTTTTCTCCACATCCTCACTAACACTTGTTATGTTTTGTCTTTTTGATGGTATCCGTTCCAACAGATGATGTCTCATTGTGGTTTTGATTTGTATTTCCCCAACAATTAGTGAAGTTCAATGTCTTTTCATATACCTATTGGCCATCTGTACGTCTTCCTTGGGAAAAATGTCTATTCAGCCCCTGCCCATTTATTTATTTGGCTGCACCAGGTTTTCGATCTTCTTGCGGCATATGGGGTCTTTAGTTGCGGCTTGCGAACTCTTAGTTGCAGCATATGGGATCTATTTCCTGACCAGAGATAGAATCTGGGCCTCCTGCTTTGGAAGTGCAGTTGTCTTAGCCACTGGACTACCAGGGAAGCCCCACCCCTGCCTGTTTTTCAATGGACTGTTTGTTCCAGCCATAATTCTTTACATGTTCGGTGTTCACATAGATGGTCCTTCTCCTCCCCTGGTCCCTCAGTCCCCTGACTCCTCTCTACCTGTGACCTTGCCTTCACCTGGCCTCAACCTTCTGCTGCACGGTCACACCTGGGGCTCTACTATTACCAATGGCAGGCCCCCTCATTTGGGCTTGCTGTTTGCTGGCCCTGCCTGAGATCCGAGCTGGAGGCATCCTCTCTCCATGTAACTCCCCACCGTCCCTGATTCTTCATCTTAGTTGCTTTGGGCACCGCCTTTGCCTGTTTTGTAGTTTGCAGTTTTTGTTATTTTCTGGTTTCCTCAGAGATGGTCTTTCTGTTCCTCGGTTCATCAATATGAGATCACACTGGGTTTGTGTGCCCCAGTTATCTGTTGCTGTATAACTTAGTGGTGTAAAACAATAGCTGGTTTATTTGGTCGTAATTTTGTGGGTTGGCAGTTTAGTTGAGCTCAGCTGGGCGATTCTTCTGCTGGTTTCTCCTGGCGGCAGTCATCTGGTGGCTCGACTGGGGCTGGGTGAACGCCCCAAGACAGATGGCCTGTGGGTGCTGGCTGTCTGCGGGGCCATGTGGTCTCTCATTCTCCAGGAGGCCCATCCTGGCTTCTTTCCTGGAAGTCTCGGGGCAGTGAGAGAGTGGACAGTCAGGGCTAGTGCAAGCTGCAAAACTTCTGAGGACCTGGTCTCGGAACACCCACAAAATCACCTTTGCCATATTCTGTTGGTCACAGCACATTACAAGCCCAGGTGGCATTTAAGGGAATGGAGACGTAGGTGTCCCCTTGACAGGAGTTGCAGTCAAGTCACACTTTGAAGGGATTTACACACAGAGAGGGGAGGGACTGTCACTATTTTATTTTGCCATCTTTCCCAGTGTGTCAGCTGGTACCGCTGGGAGGGTACTGAGCAGTTTTCTTGGTTTATTTTTTTTTATGTGGACCACTTTTTAAAAGTCTTTATTGAATTTGTTATAATATTGCTTCCATTTTTAGCCACAAGGCATATGAGATCTTAGCCCCCTGACCAGGGATTGAACCCACACCCCCTAATTTGGAAGATGAAGTCTAAACCACTGGACCACCAGAAAAGTTTCTGCTTGGTTGATTAACTAAAACCTGGACTCAGTGACTGACTCCGTTCAGTCAAGTTGAGGTGCTAGCACGCCCCTGAAATTATGCAGAAAGAGTTCCAACATGCAGGAGGGGAGAAATGTGAAATGGATTTGTCATGTGTGATGGGCACATCCCCGCCTCACTGCATCCCCGGTGAAGTCCCAGAGGACACATCCCTCCGAGGGCACTAGGGATTCTGTACCAGTGTCCTCGGCCAGCTCTGTGCTGGCTGCCTCCCATGGGCCAGAAATACCAGGGGGCCCACCCCTGAGACGGGCTCCCATATCTCAATGGCAAAGCTGGAGTCCTGGAGCAGGAGGGGCTACAGGGCAGCGTTTAGTCACCAGAAACATCATGGACATTGGAGAATGGCAATCAGAATGTTTTGATCTATATGGATTTTGAGGGTGCCCAATTGACCATGGTGTCCCTAGGAATAAAATAGATGAACAACCTATGAAATATTTCTTAATCTACAAAGCCAGAACCGTTAGTTCCCACAGTAATGGTCACAGTCCCCACCCCATCTATGAACCTAAGGCAGTTCATAGCTGCAGAGCCCTTTGACTGACTTGAGGCTGAGGTCCCTCTGAGATGGGATCTTGCAAGGTCCTGTAAGAAAGCAATATATATCTTCCAAGCTTTCCTCCAAGGACCCTGCAGCCATTTACCAGGGCAGCTGTGTCTTGGGTAAAGGGACATTCTCAGCCTCTTTGGAGATCACTAGATACTGGTTTTGAATTATCATTAATTCCTGGCAACCAAAAAGGCCAGTAGGGCCTTACGGTGGTCAGATGATAAATGGAATTTTGGCTAAAGTCTAAATCACAATGAGCCAAGCAGAATCACAGACCCGTCCTGTGACTGTTTTCCTAGTTCTTGAATGAATACTTGGCCAGTGGTAGAATCCTCATATTAACTCTCAGAACCATTGTATAAAGGCTATTTTGGCAAGAAGTACCACAAAGAAGAATCTCAGAATTGACCTTACCTAACCAGGTAGTAGGAGAAGGCGATGGCACCCCACTCCAGTATTGCCTGGAAAATCCCATGGACAGAGGAGCCTGGCAGGCTGCAGTCCATGGGGTGCTAGGAGTTGGACACTACTGAGCGACTTCACTTTCACTTTTCACTTTCATGCACTGGAGAAAGAAATGGTGACCCACTCCAGTATCCTTGCCTGGAGGATCTCAGGGACAGGGGGAGCCTGGTGGGCTGCCGTCTATGGGGTCGCACAGAGTCGGACACGACTGAAGCGACTTAGCGGCAACAACCAGGTAGTAAAGTAAAAGCAATTTTGCAACATGGGAAAGCAACGTGGATGATGATGCCTGGTACACCCCCATTTATTATCTTACCTGTTGGGCTTGTACAAAAAAAGATGGCTTTAGGAGAGCATTTCTGTAATTCATTGTAAACATAATCAGATGGTGATTCCAATCACACCTGTTGTTCCAGATGCATTATCTTTTTTGGAACAAATTATTACGGCTGCATGTCCTCCTGTTTAGCACTATTGACCTGGCAAATGATATTTTCTCTGTAACAGCTTGCAAGTAGTACCAAACGCAGTTTAAATCACTAACCAGGCCCGACAGTATATGTTTACAGTCTTCTTCAGGGCCATGTCAACCCTCTAGTTCTCTCATAACCTAGTGTGCAGAGGTTTTCATCATCCCAGTATCTCACAGAACATCATGGACTTGATGATGCTCATTTCTAGGACCTGAGGAGCAAGGACTTTAGACACCTTGAAAGTGAAAGTGAAAGTGAAGTCGCTCAGTTGTGTCTGACTCTTTGCGACCCCATGGACTGTGGCCTATTAGGCTCTTCTGTCCATGGGATTTTCCAGGCAAGAGTGCTGGAGTGGACTGCCATTTCCTTCTCCAGGGGATCTTCCTGACCCAGGAATAGAACCCGGGTCTCCCGCATTGCAGGCAGACGCTTTACTGTCTGAGCCGCCAGGGAAGCCCAAAGGCCCAACCAAGCCAGAAGGTGGGAGACAAAGCCCGTGAAAATGCAGGGACTTGCCATCTCAACAACCTTCCTGGGGATACACAGTGGTTTTGTGCAAGTTGGGTTATTTCCTTTAAGGTGAGTGTAGTACCTTCTACTGCCTCTGACCGAAAATGAGACCCAATGCTTCATGGGTCTCTTTGGATTTCGAAGGCGTTAATGGTTTGAATTGCATTTACCAAGACGATATGTTGACATTCTAACCCCCTATGTCTCAGAACGTGACCTTATTTAGAAATAGAGTTTTGGCAGATGTAATCAAGTTAGGATGAGGTCATTAGGGTGGACTCTAATCTAACATGACTGGTGTTCTTGTAAGAAGAGGCCAAGGTCACATGAAGACACAGACACACAGAGAGAAGGCCAGGTTTGGGTGGAGGCAGAGATCATAGTGATGTGTCTACAACCCAAGGAACACTGAGAACTGCTTGGAACAACCGGAAGCTGAGAGGTGGAACCTCATGTGATAAGTTCTCACCTAGACCATTTGAGAGAGTGTGGCCCTGTGACACCTTGATACCAGACTTCCAGCCTCTAGAACTATGGGAAAATTAATTTCTGTCTTTTAAAAATTTATTTGTTTATTTATTTGGCTGCGCCAGGTCTCAGTTGTAGCACACGGGGTCTTCAACCTTTGTTGCAGCATTGGGATCAAGTTTGCTGACCAGGGAGTGAACCTAGGTCCCTTGCATTGGGAGCGCAGAGTCATAGCCCACTGGACCACCAGGGAAGTCCCCTTTCCACAGCTTTAAGCCATCTGTGCTTGTGGGAACCTGTTACAGCAGTCCTGGGAAATGAATACAGGGGCCGATGCACATCACAGGGAGTGTACAACTCAGATCCATTTACTGAGCTTAGAGCAGGGTCCAGGGAGGGGCAGGCTCTGTAGCGGGCTCAGGCTCTAGTGCAAACGGCTCCATCACTTGGGCCTTTTATGATCCAACCGAGGAAGCCCTGATAGGGAATCACAGCACACACATGCAAGTTTGCTGAGCAATTCCATTCTGTGTTGTGCAGAGAACTACTTTCCTTTTGATTTAGCTGCACGCTTGCTGGGACCTCGTGGAGACCGAATGTCTGGGGATGAGACATCAAGTGGCTGTTTGTTCTGAGGTGCCTGTTAGGTACCGGAGTCATCTGACCCATCAAGTCACAAGAGAGACAAAGGTTGAAGACCCCGTGTGCTACAACTGAGACCTGGCACAGCCAAATAAATAAATAAATTGGGGTTTGTCTTATAGGATGAACTTTTGACAAAGCACCCAGAATATACAGACCTGGAAATCAAACGGTGAAAATGTACATGGTTCCTTTCATAAGCACATCTGTCTACAGATGGCGCCTGTTCCTGCCATTCTGAACTCTGCTGGTTGAAAGGTCATGATTCCCAGTAGAGAAATTTCTTCTGCCATGGGATATGCAGAAAGTGAAGAGGAGCTAAAAAGCCTCTTGATGAAAGTGAAAGAGGAGAGCGAAAAAGTTGGCTTAAAGTTCTACATTCAGAAAACGAAGATCATGGCATCCAGTCCCATCACTTCATAGGAAATAGATGGGGAAACAGTAGAAACAGTGTCAGACTTTATTTTTTGGGCTCCAAAATCACTGCAGATGGTGACTGCAGCCATGAAATTAAAAGACGCTTACTCCTTGGAAGAAAGTTATGACCAACCTAGATAGTATATTCAAAAGCAGAGACATTACCTTGCCGACTAAGGTCCGTCTAGTCAGGGCTATGGTTTTTCCAGTA
>SJYQ01005692.1:2125-30223 GCA_006410935.1 Redunca redunca | reverse complement strand
CAAAGGGAGATTTTAAGATGCTGGCCTGAAAGATGAGGGTGATGTGGCTATAAGCCCAAGGGCTGGTGACAGCCAGCCACTGGATGCAGCGTGGAGCAGATTCTCCTCTAGGGCCTCTAGAAGTGTGAGGGAGTGAGTTTCTGTTGTTTTAAGCCATCAAGTTTGTGATAATTTGTTACAGCAGCCACAGGAAAGTAATACATGAATACTGGATTGGATTGACTTGACATGGGAGGGACCTCCCTGGTGGTCCAGTGACTAAGACTACGAGCTCCCAATACCAGGGGCCCAGGTTCAATCCCTGGTCAGGGAACTAGATCCCACATGCTGCAACGGAAAGATCCTGCCTGCTGCAACGGAGATGGAAGATTTCATGTGCTGCAGCTAAGACCTGGTGCAGCCAGATAAAAAAATAAGTATTAAAAAATTGACTTGGGAGATGGCTTTCCTAAGGAAATTAGTTCTTCTGGTGTCATATCCACATGGCATAACCAGCCGGGTCAGTGTCCCGTCTGCTTTGGGTCCACTGTGGGGGAGGGTCCCTTATTTTCAACCCTCTGATTTATTTCACCTGCCCACTACCTAAAAGGATTTAAGGTATATTATAGTAAAAGACAACTCATTCACTCATCCATTTAGTCAATCTTATACTCATTTAAGGGGAGGGCGTGGCAGCCCACTCCAGTATTCTAGCCTGGAGAATCCATGGATGGCTACAGTCCATAGGGTCTCACAGAGTTGGACATGACTGAAGCAACTTAACACACAAACTCATTTAAAATATTCTACACACCAAATTAACATATCCAGCACTGTCTTTTAATTAGATAAAGATGCTCCTTAAGATCCAGGGTCAAGATGTTAAAAATTATGAAACTAAAATGAACCTAAGAAACTCAGTATTTGGGCTCAGCATGACTAGGAAACTAGGTTTTAGGTCAAACAGCAGCCTGCCTATGTTCTAGCCCCCTAGTCTGCTACTGTAACCCACTGAGTAGGCTTGTTGTCCACTGTGCAGAAAGACCAAATACTGAGGCAATGGTCTTCTGCAGGGAGGAAAAGCTTTATATGGCAGAGCAGCCAAGCAAGAAGATAGGAGGCAGAGATCCGATCTGGGGTTTGGTCAGATTTTTATGAGGTAGGGGAGGAGGGTTGATCTGGGGAAGTGCTGGTGGAGCAGGTTTTGATTGGTGGGCTTTGGAACTTGGTCATTTACAGTAAGGTGTGGTAATGGGAGCTTCAGCATCTTCCTGGACAACGACTCGTCACTTCTGAAAGGGTTCCAGCGTTCAGGTTCCAGGCATGTCCTGGTCCTTTGATTCCGCTGAGGGGGGGTAACTGAGTTGGAATTTCCTCCTCTGCTCATGCATTGTTTGTGTGACTTGAGGTTTTATTCTGTTTTCTCTGAAAAACAGCCCGTTATCTCGTTAGAAACGGGGCAGCAACAGTTTGGGCTGACTCTGTAGTTACTCTGCGTGTCTTGCCACTGGGCCTCAGTTTCTCTTAATAGCCTGGGTACCTGAATGACTGAATGGATGAAGGCTATTTTACCTGCTCAGTAGCGTTACATAACCCACAAAAGAACTTTCTATTGTGTATGCTGCTGCTGCTGTTGCTTCAGTCGTGTCCGACTCTGTGTGACCCCATAGACGGCAGCCCACCAGGCTCTGCCGTCTCTGGGATTCTCCAGGCAAGAACACTGGAGTGGGGTGCCATTGCCTTCTACTGTGTGTGACCCTTACATATTGTGGGGTCTGTTTGTTGTAGCAGTTGGCCTGTTATAATTCATACAGCATTATCAGTAAATATTCCTCATTTACTGGGGATAGAGTGCCCTGCCGATTTCAGTGGAGGGCGAAAGAAGCGTGACTTATAAGAATACGTGTTTGGTCTTCTTCCTGTTTCTGGCACAGAGCCCCTAAAATCCTTGGAATTTCCTAAATGATACGAGCAATGGGAGCTTTGTTTTTTTTTTTGGTCAAAACATTTGGTCTTTTGTCTTTGGTTCATGAAACAGCTTCAGAGCCATAAAGGCAAAAAGAGTGTTTTGGTATTTATTCATGACAAACTTCTTTCAATCACAGCTGCTTTGTGTTAATGAGGTAGCTTTTGGAAAGCCCCAAAGGATGGGGGCTGGTTGCCAGGGGAACCAACCACTGATTAGAGGGCTGGAGCTTTCAGCCCCACCTCCTTGACTTCTGGGGAGGGGAGAGGAGATTGAATTCAGTCATCAACAGCCAATGACCCAATCAGTCATGCCTACATAATATAGCTTCCTTAAAACCCTCGAAAGGACAGGGCTCAGAGACTTTCCGAGTTGCTGCTGGGAGAGTGGCCCGCTCTGAGGGAGCATGGAAACTCCACCCTCCTTCCCACATTCCTTACCCTCTGCATCTCTCCCATCTGGCTGTTCCTGAGTTATATCTTTTTTATAACACACTGATAATCTAGTAAGTAAATGTTTTCCCAAGTTCTGTGAGCCACTCTCGGAAATTAATTGAAACTGAGGAGGGAAATTTGTAGTTCATTGGTCAAAAATGCAAGTGCCAGGGACTTCCCTGATGATCCAGTGGTTTAAGAATCTGCCTTGCAATGCAGGGGACACAGGTTTGATCTGTGGTCGGGGAATTAAGCTCCCGTGCTCTGGAGCAGCTACGCCTGTGCGCTGCAACCAGGGAATCCGTGTGCTACAACTAGAGAGTCTGGGCACCACAACGAAAGATCCTGCATGATGCAGCGAAGGTCTCTTATGCTACAGCTACAACCTCTCATGCCACAGCTAAGACCCGATGCAGCCAAATAAGGAGGTAAATAAAAGAAATGCAAGTAACAACCTGGACTTTTTTTTTTTTTTAATTTTTGGCCACCCCCTGTGACATCTTCCCCAACCAGGAATCAGACCTGCTCCCCCACATTGAAAGGCGGAGTCTTCACCACTGGACCACCAGGAAAGTCCCCAGTCTGGACTTTTGATTGGCATCTGAACTGGGAGTAGGGGTGTCTTGTGGACTGAGTCCTTCACCTGTGGGATCAGACATAATCTCCAGGTAGTGTCAAAACTGAGTTAAACTGTGGGACACCTAGCTGATAGCACAGAGTTGCTTGAACGTGTGAAAAACAGCCACACACACACACACACACACACACACCTGGTGTCAGAAGCAAGTCTGTAGTAGTGTGAGTACAAGAATCCCTTGTACTATTTTTTAGATCCTTGTATTCTTTTAAAGAAATGGAGTAGCCATCATAGTCAACAAAAGACTCCAAAATGCAGTACTTGGATGCAATTAAAAAAATGACAGAATGATCTCTGTTCATTTCCGAGGCAAACCATTCAATATCACGGTAATCCAAGTCTATGCCCTGACCAGTAATGCTGAAGAAGCTGAAGTTGAACGGTTCTATGAAGACCTACAAGACCTTCCAGAACTAATATCCAGAAAAGATATCCTCTTCATTATAGGGGACTGGAATGCAAAAGTAGAAAGTCAAGAGCTACCTGGAGTAACAGGCAAATTTGGCCTTGGAGTACAAAAAGAAGCAGGTCAAAGGCTAACAGAGTTTAGCCAAGAGAACACACTGGTCATAGCAAACACTCTCTTCCAGCAACACAAGAGAAGACTACACATGGAGCAGACAGTCAATCCCGAAATCAGACTGATTATATTCTTTGCAGCCAAAGATGGAGAAGCTCTATACAGTCAGCAAAAACAAGACTGGGAGCTGACTTTGGCTCAGATCATGAACTCCTTATTGCCAAATTCAGGCTTAAATTGAAGAAAGTAGGGAAAGCCACCAGACCATTCAGGTATGACCTAAATCAAATCCCTTATAGTGGAAGTGACAAATAGATTCAAGGGATTAGATCTGATAGACAGAGTGCCTAAAGAACTATGGATGGAGGCAGTGATAAGACCATTCCCAAGAAAAAGAAATGCAAAAAGGCAAAATGGTTGTTTGGGAGGACTTACAAATAGCTGAGAAAAGAAGAGAAGCTAAACGCAAAGGAGAAAAGGAAAGATATAATCATTTGAATGCAGAGTTCCAAAGAATAGCAAGGAGAGATAAGAAAGCCTGCCTCAGTGATTAGTGCAAAGAAATAGAGGAAAACAATAGAATGGGAAAGACTAGAGATCCCTTCAAGAAAATTAGAGATACCAAGGGAACGTTGCATGCAAAGATGAGTGCAATAAAGGACAGAAATGGTCTGGACCTAACAGAAGCAGAAGATATTAAGAAGAGGTGGCAACAATACACAGAAGAACTATACAGAAAAGATCTTCATGACCCAGATGACCACAATGGTGTTATCACTCACCTAGAGCCAGATATCCTGGAATAAGAAGTCAAGGGGGCCTTAGGAAGCATCACTATAAACAAAGCTAGTGGAGGTGATGGAATTCTAGCTGAGCTATTTCAAATCCTAAAAGATGATGCTGAGAAAGTGATGTACTCAATATGACAGCAAATCTGGAAAACTCAGCAGTGGCTACAGGATTGGAAAAGGTCAGTTTTCATTCCAATCCCAAAGAAAGGTAATGCCAAAGAATGCTCACACTACCGCACAATTGCATTCATCTCACACACTAGCAAAGTAATGCTCAAAATTCTCCAAGCCAGGCTTCAGCAATCCGTGAACCATGAACTTTTAGATGTTCAAGCTGGATTTAGAAAAGGCAGAGGAACCAGAGATAAAATTGCCAACATCCGCTGGATCTTTGAGAAAGCAAGAGAGTTCTAGAAAAACATCTATTTCTGCTTTATTGACTACACCAAAGCCTTTAACTGTGTGGATCACAACAAACTGTGGGAAATTATTCAAGAGATGGGAATACCAGACCACCTTACCTGCCTCCTGAGAAATCTGTATGTAGGTCAAGAAGCAACGGTTAGAATTGGCCATGGAACAATGGACTGGTTCCAAATAGGGAAAGGAGTATGTCAAGGCTGTATATTGTCACCTTGCTTATTTAACTTATATGCAGACTATATCATGCAAAATGCTGGGCTGGATGAAGCACAAGCTGGAATCAAGATTGCTGGGAGAAATATCAATAACCTCAGATATGCAGATGACACCACCCTTATGGCAGAAAGTGGAGAAGAACTAAAGAGCCTCTTGATGAAGGTGAAAGAGGAAAGTGAAAAAGCTGGCTTAAAATTTAACATTCAGAAGACTAAGATCATTGCATCCAGTCCCATCACTTCATGACAAATAGATAGGGAAATAATGGAAAAAGTGAGAGACTTTATTTTTGGGGGCTCCAAAATCACTGCCTATAGTGACTGCAGCCATGAAATTAAAGACGCTTGCTCCTTGGAAGAAAAGCTATGACCAACCTAGACAACATATTAAAAAGCAGAGACAGTACTTTGCCAACAAAGGTCTGTCTAGGCAAAGCTGTGGCTTTTTCTAGTAGTTATGTATGATGTGAGAGCTGGATCATAAAAAGGCTGAACACCGAAGAAGTGATGCTTTTGAACTTCGGTGTTGGAGAAGATTCTTGAGAGTCCCTTGGACTGCAAACAGATCCAACCAGTCAATCCTAAAGGAAATCAGTCCTACATATTCATTGGAAGGTCTTATGCTGAAATTGAAACTCCAATACCTTGGCCACCTGAGCGAAGAGTTGACTCATTGGAAAAGACCCTGATGCTGGGGAAGATTGAAGGCAGAAGGAGAAGGGGATGACAGAGGATGAGATAGTTGGATGGCATCACCTACGCGATGTTTGAGTAAGCTCCAGGAGTTGGTGATGGACAGGGAAGCCTGGCATGCTGGAGTCCGTGGGGTGACAAACAGTTGGACACGACTGAGTGACTGAACTGAACTGAAAGAAGACACAGGAGGAAGTGAGTTTTTTCTTTTACATTGAGCCGTTTTTCTTAGAGCATGGCTAGGCAACCCCTTAGGCCAAATCCAGCCTGCCATCTGGTTTTGGCTTATTTTAAATTAAATTGTATTGTTTTAATAGATATTATAAGCACATGCTAGACCATTCAAAAGGTAAAAATGAATATGCCTTTGAAAGTAATTCCCCCTCTTTCGACCCCTCAGTTATCCAGTTTCCCTCCTTAGATGCAGTCAGTATTACCATGGATTCTTGCTCTCTTCCAGAAGTGTTAAGATTCTGTGAATATAAGTGTGTGTATTGCTAAATCCAAGGTCATGACGATTTATCCCTGTGTTTTCTTCTAACAGTTTTATAGTTTAAGCTCTTATGTTTAGGTCTTTGATCCGCTTTGAGTTGACTTTTATATATGGTGTGTGGTAAGGGTCCAACTTCATTCTTTTGCACGTGAATATCCAGTTGGACCACTGGTAGAAAGACTGTTTTTCCTCAGTGAGTGGTCTTGGCACCCTTGTCAAAAATCAGCTGACCATAGATGTGTGGGTTTATTTCCGGGTTTTCAGGTTTGTTTTTCTCTCTATGTCTGTCTTTATGTTAGTAACACACACTCTTGGTTACTGTTGCTTTGATTAATAGTAAGTTTTGAAACCAGAAATATGTCCTCCAACTTTGTTCTTTTTCATAATTATTATGGCTAGGCAGGATCCTTTGCAATTCCTTATGGACTTTAGCATCAGCTTATCCATTTTCATAAAAAAGGCAGTTGAGATTTTGACAGGAATTGCATTGAATTTTATAGATGAATTTGGGGAGTATTGACATCTTAACATGGAAAAGGCAATGGCACCCCACTCCAGTACTCTTGCCTGGAAAATCCCATGGATGGAGGAGCCTGGTAGGCTGCAATCCATGGGGTCGCTAAGAGTCGGACACGACTGAGCGACTTCACTTTCAGTTTTCACTTTCCACTTTCATGCATTGGAGAAGGAAATGGCACCCCACTCCAGTGTTCTTGCCTGGAGAATCCCAGGGATGGGGGGAGCCTGGTGGGCTGCTTTCTATGGGGTTGCACAGAGTCAGACACACTGAAGTGACTTAGCAGCAGCAGCAGCAGCAGCAATCTTAACAATGGTAACTCTTCCATTGAACACAGGATGTCTTTCCATTTATTTAGGTCTTTATTTTTTTTTCAGTGATGTTTTGTAGGTTTTAGCATACAAGTCTTGTACTTCTTTTGTTAAATTTCCTCCTTTTTATCCTTTTTGATGCTTTTGTGAACAGAATTGTTTTCTTAATTTCAATTTCATTTTTGGACTGTTGATTGTTAAGTGTATAGAGATACAGATGATTTTTGCATATTGACTGCAACTTTGCTAAACTTGTTTATTAGGTCTACCAGATTTTTGGGTGGCAGATGCCTGATGCTTGATAGATACGCTGCTCATGGTGTAGACCACACTTCCAGCATTCCCTGCAGCTTGGTATGACCCAAGGATTAAGTTCTGGCCACTGAACGTGAATGCAAGTGATATGTGCAACTCCCTGTTGTGTGGGTAGCTTCTCCTTTCCTACTCTCTTTTGACTGGAATGGACTCAGCCATCATGGCCTGTCTTCAATGATCTGACAGCTGTTTTTATACTGGGTTGGCCAGAAAGTTCCTTTGGGTTTTCATAACACCTTGCAGAAAAACCTGAATGAACTTTTTGGCCAAGCCAATAGATAGTGTTATGGAACACGGGCACCCTCATTCACTTGTGTCTTGCCTATGGACGCTCTCATGCTATAACGGCGGTGTTTATTGCATAAAGACCCTAAGGCCTGCACGGCCTAAAATACTAACTGTCTGGCCCATTACTGAGGTCCTCTAAGGATTTTATGGTCCCATCTTTCTGGAAATGGACTTAAAGTTACTGGTATTTGAAGCATTGCTGTTTGATTTTTGTTGTTGTTTAGTCGTTGAGTATGATTTTATTGCAACCCGGTGGACTGTAGCCTGCCAGGCTCCTCTGTCCATGGAATTTTCCAGAATACTGGAGTGGGTTGCCATTTCCTTCTCCAAGGGATCTTTCCAACCCAGGGATCAAATCCACATCTTCTGCTTGGCAGGCGGATTCTTTACCACTGAGCCACCAGGGAATACTGTCTTTGATTTTACTTATGTGAACTTCTGTCACAGGCTGGCAGCTTGCTTCTTCTCTCCAGCAAGAGCTCTCCTGTTAGCAAGGAGAGCTCATGAATTGTCATGATCTTTTTGATCCTGAAGAGGAATTTGGGTTTTATTAGACTGATCACTCCTCTCTCCCCCTCTCTCCTTCCTATAATTTGCCTTCCTGTTCTTGAATTCTGTGCTTAGAAGTGTTTTTGCTTCCTCTTTAGCTAAGAGCTTCTGCTCTCCTCTCGTTTATTCTCTTTCTTTTTGACAATGGTAAGGGTTTTTTGGGTGGGGGTGGGGCTGGGGGTGGGGATGGTGACCAGGAATTGAACCTGGGTTCAGGGCAGGGAAAGTCCCAACTCCTAACCACTGAAAAGTGAAAGTTGCTGTCGTGTTTGACTCTTTGCAACCCCATGGACTATTCAGTCCATGGAATTCTCCAGGCCAGAATACTGGAGTGGGTAGCCTTTCCGTTCTCCAGGGGATCTTCCCAACCCAGGAGTTGAACCAGAGTTTCCTGAATTGCAGGCGGATTTTTTACCAACTGAGCTATCAGGGAAGCCCCCCTAACCACTGGACCGCCAGAGAATTTCCCCATTCATTCTTTCAAGCCAGCTTCTCCTCTGAGCTCCTTTCTCTGCTGATGCAGTAACTTAAAGGTTTGCTCTCTGCCACAAGGTTCTGCATTTCTCCCCCACCATCTCTGTGACAGGATGTAGCTATTATCAGGCTTATATCTCATCACCTATTTGATTAGAAATGGTCTCTTTTTCAAAAGTGCAGGATATATTTTTTTAATTGAGTATAATTTACATGCAAAAAATATTAAGTGTCCAGTTTGATGAATTTTGACAACATTTGCACCTATATAGCCACTACTCAAAATAAGGTAGAGAACATTCCATCTTGTGGCTTTTCCCAGTCAATTCCCTCCTCTACTTCCCAGGGGCAACCACCTGTTCCGATTTCATCACAGACTAATTTTGCCTGCTCTTGGACGTCACATAATCAAAACCATATATTAGAAAGTACTCTTTTGTGTCTGATTTTTTTTTTTTCCACTCAGCATAGCATCATGTTTTTGAGATGTATCTTTGGTGCCTGTTTGAAAATGAGATTGTTCCTTTTTTTTTTTTTTTTTTTAAATCACTGAGTGGTATCCTAGCCTATGGATAGAGCACAGGTTGTTTATGATGAACCTTTGAGTTTTTCCATCTCAAGCACAGTACTTTTTAGCTACAAGTTTATTCATGGCCTTTTCCAGCTTTAAGGCATTATCATCTCAACATTGTCACCGGAAAGACTGAAGGTAGGAGGAGAAGGGGACGACAGAGGATGAGATGGTTGGATGGTATCACCGACTCGATGGGCATGAGTTTGAGCAAGCTTCCGGAGTTGGTGATGGACAGGGAAGCCTGGCTTGCTGCAGTCCATGGGGTCGCAAAGAGTCAGACACGACTGAGCGACTGAACTGAACGATTGTCAACGGTATAATGCAATGTTCCAAAAACTTGAAGTTCTTTCTTTTTCAGAAGTCAGAGCTTCTGGTTGTCAATCCTGGCTGCCCACTAGAGTCACCCGGGAAGCCTGTAAAGCCCAACAATCAAGCCACACCGGACGCCAACACAGTGAAGCTCTTTGGAAGCAGATGGTGAGGGTCCCGAGGCTTTAAAGCCCCACTGTGATTGCGCTGTGTGGCCAGTTGGGGGAGCTCTTGCAGGGAGTCGGCGGAAGGCTTGGAATGCTCGCTCATCCCGAATGCTCGCTCATCCCAAATGCTTCCTGCAAGAGCGAGCTCAGAGCTCTTCTGAAATCCGGTGTTTTTTCTCCTCTAGAATTTGAAGGCATTCAGACTTCATCTTCTTTCTAATCGGTCGTTGTTTCTTTACGGGCTTTTCTTTTCCTTCCTAAAGTTTCATCAAATTCCTCGTTACAAGCTTCCCGCATCTCCTTTACATTGTCTTTTTCCTCCACCGCCCCCATCCCCACACCTCCACCCCCAATCTCACCTCTCTTT
Organism: Redunca redunca; assembly: GCA_006410935.1. Classification (NCBI taxonomy): domain Eukaryota; kingdom Metazoa; phylum Chordata; class Mammalia; order Artiodactyla; family Bovidae; genus Redunca; species Redunca redunca. Next base: position 20,201 of record SJYQ01005692.1, on the reverse strand, counting down.
CCTTTCCTCCATCCTCCACCCCCGACGCCAAACATTTTCCCCCTTGAATCTGGTCTGGATCCTCAAGCCTTCTAGAAGAGTGCATTGTAAAGCCTAAGCACCTCTTCAGGTGAGTTCTCCTTTTTGTACGTTATTCCCTTCAGAAGAGATCATAGCTGCTTTGCTCTTTTGCTCATAAATTTACGTTTTGAAATAGCTTATTTTATCAATAAGAAAAGAATTTCTGAAGCCTTTGATATCTTCTCCTCTTGATGGAAAAGGAAGTTGAAAATGCACCAATTCCCAGTAAAGTGTAATAATAATTATAGGCTTCCAGGTGCTCGGTGAAAACCACAGGTTCTAAATCAAAAACAGTTGCCCTCTCCTTGGCGGCCAGGACAGTTTGGCCAAATTCTGAAGCACTAGGTCCTTCAGCTGTGGGCTGTTGAGCTGCCCGCCTCTTCTCACAGCTGGGACTCCTGGCTTATCCTTTCCAGGCCTTGTCCGGTCTCCGGCAGCGTCTTGTCGCTGCTCCGCTGGCCATGACCCTCTCGTCCCCACGCATAGTGTCTCCTGCATGCAACTCCGGAGCAGCCACTGGGACGCCCTTCTCCGCGGCAGGTCTGTGCAGCACCTCTAAGCGTGAGTACCCTCCTGGCTGGGGATCTGGAGCAGTGAGTTTCCAGGGTCAGGTAACAGGGCAGGAGGACTGGGGAGAGCCCGGTGCTGGACTCGGGCGGGCAGTGGGCATGGCAGCCCCAGGTGCTGGCACTGAGGGAGTGCGCGGTCTCTGGAGATTTGTTGCTGAAATGTTACCTTGTGTTGATGTAGGTGGTGCAGCTTCAGTATATGAGAGGGGCTATTTTCCATCTTTAATGACTGCCCATGTTTACTCTTTTATCTGTGACTTCTTTCTTAGATTGTAGCAAGTCTGCAGAAAGTAAAATGGATGAGACAGACGTAGGAGAGTTTTGAAAACAATTATAAAACTGAGCATCTTGCTGGCTTTTTATTGTAAAACCTTGCACTGGCAATCCTCAACAGTATTAATGGTAAAATGCCCCCTTCTCCAAATCTTTTGTTCCAGTTGCCTTGGTTATTATTGAATTTCAAAGCACAGAATTTCACTGTGTGCTTCAAATTAGCATATTTTTATTATTTATCCTCTTTAGTCTACCTGGAAGCTCATTTGGAGAAATCTCAGTTTGTATAATAGGAAACCTTTCCCTGATACAATGCACACACACACACTCACACACACTTAATCTACAATAGCTTTCATTAGGAAAGTAAGAACCTCGAGGTATGAAATCCTCCAAGCTCACTTTGGCTGTATTGTGTCTCCAGCTGTACCGCATATTCCTGCATTTAATTAACAATAAAAAACAATGAAATAAATTAACAATAATGAAATAAACAATGATGGCACAGTGGTTGTAAAAATTATCACACAGAACTGATATAATTTCAATTCTGTCTTTATGTGATCACTTAAAGTTTTTACTTTGTGTTTAAAATTTTAAATGGCAAAATTGAGTGTAAACTGCAAGGGGGGTGTGTGTGTATTCTTTGGTCAGTGCAAATTTTCATACGTGAAATACTTGATTATTTTTAAATTTTGAAGTTACTCTTTTTAATAGTTATTTTAAAACTGAAGAATGAGTCAAGAAAAGTGATTATTACTGAAAAAACAATTTTGTGTATAGAGAAGAGGGTGTTAAAACGATCCACCTGGGGTTTGAAATGTGGGCTTCCGGGGTGGCTCAGTGGTAAAGCATCTGCCTGTAATGCAGGACACGTGGCATTCGATCCCTGGGTCGGGAAGATCCCTTGGAGAAGGAAATGGCTGCTCACTCCAGTATTCTTGCCTGGAAAGTTTCATGGACAGAGGAGTCCGATGGGCTACAGTCCACAGGGTGGGAAAGAGTTGGACTTGACTGGGCGGCTGAGCATGCGCGGGGTATGACATGGAGCAGTGGCCTCGGGGGTAGGAGTCATCCCAGGAGTCCTTTGGTCCAGGTCTTCTGTTCTGACTTTCCCTCTGGATGCTGAGTTTCACCCTTGAGTCTTTTGTGAGGAAGCCTTCTGAGAACAATATTCCTCATTTTGCTTGTTCAAAACTGTTTGGACTGAGTATAAATGTCTTGGCAATGTTTGCTTTTTCCTGCCTTTTGAAGCCTCACTGGCTCAGGATATGGACAAGGGTTCTAGGCCTTCCCCAGTCAATAGAATTTGACTGGAGGCTGGACAGGAAGCTCAGGCAAAGCTTTATTGGGTCCCCTGCTGAAGCAGGGATGCTGGGCAAGTGAGAACAAACAGGTTCCCTTGCTTGCTTGCTTCTTGGGCAGGGACAAGCTTGTTCTTCATGTGGGATGAGGGTAGGGGTGTGTCCATATTGGGCTGGAGGGTGGCTTGGGCGGTTTGCCCACCCCTTTGGTGGTGCAGGGGGCACGTGCAGTACCCTGCTTTTGCTCCCAACACCCAGTTTTTGCTCTAGGCTCTTCAGAAGTGGCAGTTGGGTATTTTGATCTCTTTTGTCCAGAATTTGCCCCAACTTTGCCTACCCATAGTTATTTTTAGTCCCATACAGTTTCTTTGTATTTTGTTCCTGGAGAAGAGGTGTGTCCAGGTGCAAGCATTGCAGCAAAAGTTTCCCAGGTCCCAGCTTGTCTCAATGCCCTCTGAGAGACTTCTTTATTCTTAAGGGGTAAGGGGCTGAAGGTCTCATCTTCTGAAACTGCTTCTTGCTGGACAGGGGCAGCAGACCCTAGCCTACCCAAGAGGTGTAGAAGTCCCTTGCTGACTGTTCCAAGGACCCGTAGGGACCTGGGCCACTCTCTGCTGGAGTGGGTTGAACTCCTTGAGACATCATGAGCCTTACTTCCAACTGCTGAAGCCTAAAAGACCCAAACTTCCACAAAAGGTTAATCAAACAAGGACCAGAAAGGAGAACAATAACAGTAGCCTTTAAAGGGCCTCGGAAGGGAAGGAGCCAGGTTAACTTTGGGAAGGCTTCCTTAACTGTTGACCAGACAGGGGAGGAGTTGTTACCCCTGCTAAGAAGCCGTTCTGCTTGGGTATATATTTTTTGTTACTCTCAGGGTTAAAGTTGAACATGTTTCTCTATTTTTAGAATAGAGGCTCTGGACCTGTTGGTTCCAGGCCTCCTCCTTGGCCCAGAAAGTCTTAGTCACAGGTTGACAACACTAGGGAAGACATCGGAGTACTGTTGTAAACCTGTGACCAAGTCTGTGACTGAAAAGAAAAGGGTTATAAGAAAATGAAAACCTCTTGCCAAAAAGTTTTTTATATCTTGTAGGATGCAAGAGAACAAACTAAAGAACCAACTTTCAGTTTCCCTGTCCATACTGAATAGCAAGCGCTGGTGGTTAATTGTCTGCTGAAGCCAGGTGACTTGTTGAATTTTCTCAACAGTGGTTTCTACCTGGAGCGAGGTATTGACATGCGGGCTGCCAGCAGTACTGGCAGTGGCCACACCCCTCCTTGTTCCGTCAGTAGGTACTCAGAGGTCAATTTCCTTCTGGTGCCCACGGCAGTGAATGACTGTTCCTTGTCTTGGATTTTGAGTCACTTCTTTGAGATGTCAAATCTTAGCCCCATATATTTAACTAATTTCTTTATGACTATGCTGAGTCTTGGCTACCGACTACAGTATTCTTGGGCTACCCGATGGCTCACACGGTAAAGAATCTGCCTGCATTGTGGGAAACCTGGGTTTGATCCCTGGGTTGGGAAGATCCCCTGGAGGAGGGCATGGCAACCCACCCTGGTATCCTTGCCTGGAGAATCCCATGGACAGAGGAGCCTGGTGAGCTACAGTCCATGGGGTCGCAACGAGTCAGACATGACTGAGCAACTAAGCACAGCACAGGGTCTTTGTTGCCAGGCTTCCTCTAGTTGCAGTGAGCAGGCGCCTCTCTCCAGTCGCAGAGTGCGGGCTTCTTCTGTTGCGGAGCGCTGGCTGTAGGCTGGCAGGCTCCGTAGCTGTGCACATAAGCTTAGTTGCCCCACGGCAATGTCGAATCTTTCTGAACCAGGGATTGAACCATTGTCTCCTACACTGGTAGGTGGATTCTTAGCCACTGGATCACCAGGGAGGTCCCTTAGCCCCATACTTTATAGGGGATTTTTTTTTTTTTTTGCATTTAAAAATCCTTTTTGCTCTTTCCCTGCCACCGTGGAATCGCTTGGAGGCGGAGGCTCAGGTGCATTCAAGATTCGGCTCCACCTGTAACCCACCGCCATGGCTGAGGAAGGCATTGTTGCTGGAGGTGTAATGGACGTTAATACTGCTCTGCAAGAGGTGCTGAAGACCGCCCTCATCCACAATGGCTTAGCACGCGGAATTCGCGAAGCTGCGAAAGCTTTAGACAAGTGCCAAGCCCAGCTTTGTGTGCTTGCATCTAACTGTGATGAGCCTATGTATGTCAAGTTGGTGGAGGCCCTTTGTGCTGAGCATCAAATCAACCTGATTAAGGTTGATGACAACAAGAAACTAGGGGAATGGGTAGGCCTCTGTAAAATTGAGAGAAAGGGAAAACTCCATAAAGTGGTTGGCTGCAGTTGTGTGGTGGTTAAGGACTATGGCAAAGAATCTCAGGCCAAGGATGTCATCGAGGAGTACTTCAAATGCAAGAAATGATGAAATAAAAAACAGTTCTCGTTTTCAAAAAAAAAAAAAAATCCTTTTTCTTTCCAGATAGCTGCATGGGCATGTAAAACAAGGCATATTTTGAGTCTGTACATATATATGCACCAGGCTTCCCTAGTGGCTCAGACGGTAAAGGATCTGCCAGCAGTTTAGGAGACTGGGGTTCAATCCCTGGGTCAAGAAGAGTCCCTGGAAAAGGGAATGACTGCCCACTCCGGTTTTCTTGCCTGGAGAATCCCACGGACAGAGGAGCCTGGTGGGCTACAACCCACAGGGTCACAAAGAGTCCGACACGACTTAGCAACTAAGCACACGTGTATATTTATAATTTTTCCTTTTTCTGAGGTTAAGGCTCGAGTTAGGACCATTAGCTCACCTCTGGGCTGAAGTGTTAGGTGGCAAAGGTTTTGCTTCTGTGGCAGTATGAGCTCTCACAATAGCATACCCTGCCCTGCCGCCTCCATCTTTAACGAAACCACTGCCCTCAGTAAACCATTCTTGCTCAGGGTTGTCGATAGCCTGGTCTGTTAGGTCAGGCCTGCAGGCATAAACCTGGTCACAGGTTTCAAGGCAGGCCTGTGTTAGTTCTGGGCTTTCAGCAGGCATGAGTGTCGCGGGGTTGCGGGTGTGGCAGGGGTTGAGGGTTAGTTCTGGGGAGTCAAGGAGTAAAGCCTGGTGCTTAGGCAGACGGCCTCCAGTAAGCCCATGGTGGTCTTTAATCTCCAGAATAAGGGTCTAGACTTCCAGTGGCACTCCAAAGGTAAGCTTGTTAGCTTCTTCCTGTGATAGAGAGATGGCAGCTAGCACCCGGAAGCAGCCATGGGCCACAGAATCTAGTTGTTTGGAAAAATAGCCTGTAGGCTGCGGAACTTCTCCTAGCTTTTGTACAAGGACCCCCCAGAGTTGTCCCCCAGCTTCTCAGCTACGTACCAAATAAATGGCTTTTTGAAACTGGGAGACCCAGAGCAGGAGCTTTGGGTGAGGATCTGTTTGATGTTATTAAGAACCAGTCTAGAGTAATGGTTTTGTATCTGGGTCTTAAGTGGCTTCATACAGAGGCTTGGCCACTAGTCTGAATCCTGGAATCCAAATTCTGCAAAATCCTGCTAAACCTAAGAAAGGATGATTTTTGTTTGTTTTGGGGGCACTTAGGCCTAATATAGCTTCTTTTCTATAAGGAGATAACTGTCTGCTTCCAGGGTTTATAATATATCCCAGGTATTTAACTTGTTGTTTTGAGGTTTGGGCTTTTTTTTTCTGGGAGATCCTGTAGCCCCAGTTTTAGCTGCTCAGTTGTGTCCAACTCTCTGCGACCCCATGGACTGTAGCCCGCCAGGCTCCTCTGTCCATGGGATTCTCCAGGCAAGAACACTGGAGTGGGTTGCCGTGCCCTCCTCCAGGGGATCTTCAGACCCAGGGATCAAACCTGAGTCTTCTTTCGTCTCCTGCATTGGCAAGTGTATTCTTTACCACTAGCACCACCGAACAAGTGTGGGCTGTCTTGAGACCCCTGAGGCAATACTGCCCAGGTACTGTTGCATTTGGCCAGAGTAGGGGTTCATCCACTTGAGGGCAGACGTACTGAGATGAGGAATGGGTTGGGATGCAAAAGAAGGCATCCTTGAGGTCAAGCACAGTAAACCATTTGGCATCTCCAGGAATCTGAGCTAATATAAGGATCGGCAATAAGAGATACATGGGGACCACCGCCTTGTTTGCTGCGCTAAGAGCTTGCACCATCCTACATTCCCAGCTGCCTTGACAACTGGCAAAGTAGGGGTATTGCATGGGGACTGACCAGGCATTAAGAGGCTGTGTTTTAAGAATTTATTTATGAGAGTTTGCAAAGCGTTTTTTGCTTCCAACTTTATAGGGTACTCTCTCTTGTTAGGATAAGTGACTTCTGGCTTACGGCTAATTCTTACTGCTTGGGCATTGATAGCCTTCCCAGGGATTCTTTTGTCCTGAACTGTTAGGGTTTGCTATATGTAGAATATGGCTGGGAACAGGCCCTTGTTCTTCCAGCTGATTTGTCTTCGAATCAAGAGAAGGTTGCTTGGGGCCTGTTAATCGTGTTATGGCCCCAAGGAGCCGAGAATGTCTTTCCCCAGTTGTGGGGTAGGACACTCAGGCACCAAGGGAAAGCCGTGTGAGATTAAATGCTGCTTGGATTGGCAAGTGAGACACCTAGTGAAGTGATGGGCTTTCCGTCCACACCAGTCACTGTACAGGTTTGGGAGGGAAGAGGCCCAATGTGGGAGCTCAGGCAGAGTAATGGCTCCCATATCAATTAAAAATTGATTTTCTTGCCTACCATGTCAAGGACCACCCAGGACTCCTCAGTGGAGACGGACGTCTCATTGAGGGGAGCTGCCAGAACCCCAGGCCACCTCAGTCATCCAGCTTGGCCATCTCAGGAGCGGGAGCCCCCATTCCCTTTCAGGACTGGGGATAGTCCTACTTGCAGTCTCCCTGTTTGTCGCGGACTGGACGTGGACCAGGGGGTTCTCTTCGGCACTTTTGGGCCCAGTGGCTGGTCGGCTTACATTGGACGCATCCCATCTTGCTGGCTTGCCATTCTCCAGGTGGATGGCTAAGCTTCCGTGGTCCCCTTGGGGTGCCCTGTGGTTGCAGGGCATGGCTGATGGTTGTGGCTGTGAGCCTGGCTTGAGTCCTGGTCTTCTGTTTTCCTGCCAGTTTCTCTCTTCCTCCTCAGCTTGATCTCGATTATTAAATACCCCAAAGGCCACCTCTAGGAATTGGGGCATTGGGGTTTGTAGGCCTAATTGTAACTGTTGGAGTTTCTGCCTAATATTAGAGGTGAACTGACTGGTGAAATGTTGTCCCAGCAGGGACTGACCCTCAGGATGGATCAGTGTTAGGAAATTTTCTAAAAGCCTCCACAAACCATCCCTGAAAGAGGGTTGGATTTTCTTTTTCTTCTTGGGTCAGTCCTTTATCCATAGTTCATTGGCTTTTTGATGCGCTTTCTCATCCCTTCTGACACACTCTGGATTGGGGGAGTCTTGGCTTCTGTTCCCTCCAGGAGTTAAAATTCCAGTGGGGCTCCTGATTTGGGACTGCATCTCCACCCTCAACAAAATGCTCGGGTTGGTCCCTGGCAAGTTGGTCCCCAGGCCCCTGGGCTGCTGTCCATACTTCCCTGATGTTCTTCAGGGGCACAGCAAGTAGGCAGCATGACTTGGACATCCTTCCAAGTTAAATCAAAGGCCAGAGTTTGGGCCTAAAACCGTTCAACAAACTTACTAGAGTCTTCAGAAAATTGGCCCAGTCTGCACTGGGCTAAATTGGTTAAAGAGAAGGACACGTGTACTCTGGTTGTCCCTTCACCGTTTGCCTCTTTCCTCAGAGGGCACACTTTTCCTGATCCTGGGTGATAGGAAGTTCCACTATGAGTTATCCCAGAGGGACTAGTCTCTCTCCTGGGGTAGCAGAGACCATAAAGGGACATAGGGAGGTGGCGTGTGGGATTGGGCAGAGGGATCTGAAGGAATAGGTGCCTCTAGGGAAGTAGGTGGCTCTGGAAAAGCAGGGGAGATTTGGTTCCTCCCTGAAAGTTGGGAAAGGTTAAAAGAGAATCATCAAAAATGTTGGGAGTGTTTTTTAATTCCTCAGACTTGAATACAAGAGCTGCAGAGGGCAGGGTTTTGGTAAAGAACCATGAAGGCTTGAACATAGGGAACCTCAGTCCATTTTCCCATCTTGTAACAGTAAAGAGCCAATTGCAAGCTAGTATCGTAATTTAAGACCCATTTTAGGCCTTTTTTCCTCTATGCCCCCCAACTTATATAAAGGCCATGCATTGTTACCATAGGATTTAAATTTCTTCCCTTTTCAGCCCTCTGTTTTTGACAATTTCCATTTTGGGGGAGGATACATTCCAGAGGTGTTTCTTCTCGCTTAGAAGAGGGTCCTCCATGTTGAGTAACTTGCAATTGAGAGTGCTCCTAGGACTGAAGTCCGGCATCCCAGAGACATTGACTAGGAGGCTTTTGTCAGAAGGGGGTTGGAGTGTCCTCATTCCCTCCTTACCTAATGGGATTTGGGGCTTCCTCCATTCTCCTACCACCCATCCAGATGTCTCTGGTACTCAGTCCCTCCTGCCGGGGGGGTGGGGGTGGCAGTGTCCCCTGGTAGCAGATGTTTGAACCAGTGCGTTGCCATGACTGTTGCCTAGAATGCTTAGGTCCTGTTACAGTTTTCCTGGTGTTGGGTCGGCTTGTATTCTTCAAGACTGAGCCGCCATAAAGCCTCGGATATGGGCCTCTTGGAGGTGGCCAGCCCCACAGGCAGTCTGTAGCAAGATATGGGCTGCCAAGGCCTGGAGCAAGGGGTTGCAAAAAGGAGCTCCTAGAGGAATTCAAGTTGGGCGGAAAGTGCCACAGGGGTCAGGACCTGCGGGCCTGCAGGTGGGGGTATTCCCACAGGGGATGTTTTTGGACATGGAGTAAGGTGAGAGACTTGGCAGCAGCAGAACCCAGAATTCCTTCCCCCGTCTGGTGGCTGCAGTCAAGGTGGGGAGAGCCTGATGTTTCCAGCTGACACAGGCAACAGCCAGTTTGGACAATTTCCCGTACAATTTAACATACCAAGCCAATTAGTTTAGGCTCTCGCTTTGGGATGCTCCAGGGGCCCTCTGAAGCACCCCAAAGCTAGCTGGAGGTCAAAAGAACTTTAATTAGAATTTGACATTTGAAAAGTCTGTCAAAGATTTCATAAAGTTTTTAAAAAACCCAGTCAGATAGAATCAGAGGTCACTGTGAAACAATTATTCCTTGAGCTAAGGTGAAAAAAGATTTCAAAAGTAAATGCAGATCACTTAAAGGCACAGAAATTCACGCAATCTGCTATCAAAGGCAGCATTCCAGGGAAAGTTGGTTCTCTTACGAGAAAGAGGCCAAATCCAGTCTTGCATCAGCCTGTCTTCAAAAAAATCCATTTACCTAATTAAGTTTAATCCAACCTTAGAAAATCCTGACCACATACAAAATCCTTTTCTCAGTGTTCCTCTACAAACCTTCTGCACCTTTCTGTAGCTGGACTTTGTTTCTTATTCTTTTCATTTAGACATAATCAGTTTCAGGACAAACCCACCCTTTTTCCTGGAACAAAATATATTCCCATTCCTTATACCTTCTTTTCTGAAAACACACATAGTTTCTTTAAGCAACCAGGAACTGTCTTTTACGTTAGCACTCTATAGATTGGTAGAGGACATCTCAAGGTGGCACCAAACTTCTTGCAAGAAGTCAAAAGTGGTACATTTAGGCCTGTTCAGCCATCAATGTTCCCAATATTTTATTTGAAATGGCCTCTATACTCAGTGAATTCCTGTCATGTAACTTAGCTTAGTTTTGAGTTACCAAAGTTTGGAGGTACTGGTTTTACTTTATTTGGGGCCATGCTGGGCCTTCATCGCTGTGGTTGCATTCCTCTAGCTGTGGTTAGTGGGGGCTGCTCTCTTAGTGGCATGCGGGCTTCTCACTGCCGTGGTCTGTCTTGGTGCAGAGCACAGGCTCCAGGGCGCCCAGGCTTTGGTGTTGCAGCTCGTGGGCCCAGGAGTTGCAGCTCCCAGGCTCTAGAGCACAGGCACATGGACTCAGTTGCTCTGCGGCACGTGGGATCTTCTCAGATCAGGGATCGAACCCATGTCTCCTGCATTGGCAGGTGGATTCTTGACCATTGAGCCACCAGGGAAGCCCCGGAGGGACTATTTTAGATGGATATTTTCAAAATATAATTATTCCTAAAGAGTTTACCAAAAAGTTCTTATCACAGTTACACTGACTTAAACATTTGATTATAAAAGTTTGTTTTCCCTGTTGACAAATTTTGTAACAAAACCAATATGTGCTTACTGACTTTCAGTGATCCTAGGTACAATGAAAGTGTTATACTTAATTTAAAAAAATTGTTATTTAATTTTGGCTGCGCTGGATCTTCACTGCTGTGTGCAGGCTTTCTCTAGTTACAGTGGGTGAAGCTACGCCCTAGTTGCAGTGTGGGCTTCTCATTGGTGGCTCCTCTTGCTGTCGATCACAGGCTCTACGGGTCGCAGGCTTCAGTAGTGATGGTTCACAGGCTCAATAGCTGTGGCGCTCGGGCTTAGTTGCTATGTGTCATGTGGGATCTTCCCCAACCAGGGATCGAACCTGTGTCTCCTGCATTGGCAGGGGGATTCTTAACCACTGGACTGCCAGAAAAGTCCTATACTTAATTCTGATGAATCTAAAGTCAGGTCTGTGTTAATTAAACCCACAAGCTTAAGCCAGTCAAGCCAACTTCTATAGAACCAGAGATCTCATAATTTCCTCACTTGAATTTGTTTATTTAGCTGCAACACACAGCATGTGGGATCTTAGGCCCCAACCTGAGATCGAACCCACACCCCCTGCGTTGGAAGCACAGAGTCTTAGCCACTGGACCTCCAGGGAAGTCCTGGAATTTGCACTTTTAAAATAAAATACTTATTTATGTATTTGGCTGCACTGCGTCTTAGTTGTGGCACACAGGATCTTTGATCTTCACTGTGGCATGTGGAATCCAGTTCCCTGACCAAGGATCGAACCTGGGCCCCCTGCGTTGCAAGTGTGGAGTCTTAGCCTCTGGACCACCAGGGATGTCTGCCCTCTTGCTTGAATTTAAAATGCCCCCCACCTTTTTTTTTTTTTTTCTTTAGTCTGGAGGACTCCACATGAGTCAGGCAGTTACTGAGAGCCCAGGCAGAACAGTTACGTTGCAAGAGCAGAGGAGGGAAAATGTAAGCTCCTTCTCTTCTTTGCGTTCTCTAAAATCCCGCCAAGCAACCCAAGGCTGCACTCTCCGGCAAAGTGGGTTGCATTTGTATTTCAAGATTTAAATGTTCCGTCATGCCCACCATTTTGGCGGAGACTGGCAGGAGCAGTCGGACAGACAAGACTATGTGAAACAAAGATGCCAATGACAAAATCTTAAAGACACAAGCAGTTTTCATGATAAAGGGGATGGCAGTGAAGGATTAGGATCAAGGGAGAGGTTCAGGGAGGAGGGACAGAAAAGACTGGAAAAGAAAGACAGCAGGAAAGTAAAGGTGAGACTCCTGGGACGATAGGACTTCCAGCCACTGCACAATGTGAGGTTTGAACCTCTATCACTCTCATAAGCCTTCCGTCAGGGAAAGCCTGCTCCCACCTCTGTTCATCACCTGTCCAGGTGAGCTTGCCGGCCAGAGGGGTCAGGTCTGACAGCTTGAGAGGAGTGATGCTGTAGGTGCCTGATGTCCACTGTCAAAGATGGAGAAGACAGAAGTAGAGCCATCTCAGGAAAGGGAAAAGGACAGGGGGGAAGGGAACGAGGGTGCTGAAGCCCCCAGGGGCAGGAAGGCAGGCTTAGCAAAGGTGGTGACTCTGGAACAAGAGGTTCAGGCGGCCACTGTCACCCACGGGAAGACTGCATCTAGTGATTCTGGCGGTGCCCAGATCTCCCCAGAAGGGGGCAACTGCCCCACTTTGGGCACCATAAATCTGATGCCAACCAGGGCTCTTAGCCTTCCCCAGTCAATAGAAATTGGCTAGAGGCCAGACAGGAAATTCCGGCAAGGCTTTGCTGGGGACCCTGCCGCAGCACTGGGCAGGGGGAGTGAGAACAATAGGTTCCCTTGCTTGCTTGCTCTCTCTGGAGAGGGGTGAGCTTGTTCTTTATACAGAGGGAAGGTGTGTCCAGGGGGCAGGCTGGAGGGCTGGCTTAGGCGGTTTGCCCACCCCTTAGGCGGTGGTGTGTGCAGGGGGCCATGTGCGAGTACCCTGCTTTTGCTCCCAACACCTTGTTTTTGCTCCAGGCTCTTCACAAGTGGCAGTTGGATTTCTTGGTCTCTGTATTTTTTTTTTTTGGTCCAGAATTTGCCCCAACTGCTCATGCATACAGTTATTTTTAGTCCCATATATTGCTTTGCATTTTGTTGCTGGAGGAGAGGTGTTGTCCAGGTGCAGGCGCTGCAGCAAAGGGTCCCAGCCTGTCTCAGCTCCGCTGTGCTCCAACACCGAATCCAGCTGTAGGGTCGTGGAGCCCAGATGGGATCTGTTTGCCTGTCGGTTCAAAGGATTCTTATCTTTGAAGTCCAGTAACGGCCAGCACTGGACATCTTCACTGTTTGTAATCCTCTTTCCCTGGGACCCGGCCGTTCCAGGTGTCACATTGTGTTTTCTCATTGCTGAAAGCAGTCAAGATTCTGTTTTCAAGTCTCTTTGGATTTTCTTCCCTAGGGATCTCTGTCTCTCTCTGTCTCTCTCTCTCACTCTCTGTCTTGCCCATTTGCCATGCATGTTATTTCCTTTTAAGCCTGTGTAAGTATTTCCATTTTATCTTGCTCACTCTTCAAAAGTCCGGTTTTCCAGACCCTCTTCTGTGTTTCTCAGTCTCTCTTTCCTGAGATACTTACATCTTCTCTTCTGTGCTTCTTTAATCTTCTTTCTTTCACTTGTCCCCTGGGTTTTGCCAGCTCATGTGTTGCTTGTTATTTATGCAATGCTCATGTATCTTAGTCTCATCCTTGGGCTCTGGTTTCATGGAGGAGTTTTTTGTTTTAAACCGAAGATGAAATATCTGGTCGGATTTTTTTTTACCTGCTTTGTGGTAACAGTTTCCTAATAAGTATTTTCCAGTGTTCACATTTGTCCTGCTTTTTTTTCTCCTTTTTTTTCCTTCTAGTATCTTTGCATAGGTTCCTCTTTGATTATTCATCTTTGCCTGAGGTGAGCTTTTCAGGTAGAGCTGGGACCCTTTAGAAGGCCAGCAGGAATTTTCCTAATGGCCTGGGGTTATTATAATCTTTACTTTTCCCCAGGTGGTAAAGCAGGCAGCCACAGGGATATTCACAATGTGAAAACAGGGGTATTGGGGAAAAAAACACCAAAGTAAGAATCTCCAAAATTTCCTCCATAAAGGCAATGAGAAAACTGGCTAAAATGGTCAGAATTAACTTTCCCAAACTCTGGAAATTTACCAAAGACTTGCAGTGATTCAGGAAGTGTTTATGCAAGAAAAATGGCTGACTCTTAGTAAGAACAGTGAACTTTTTAGTGTTTTTGTTTGTTTTTATTGTGTGAAATACATGTAACATATAATTTAACACCTTAAACTTTACAGTTCAGTATGGAGATCAACCCTGGGATTTCTTTGGAGGGAATGATGCTAAAGCTGAAATTCCAGTACTTTGGCCACCTCATGCGAAGAGTTGACTCATTGGAAAAGACTTTGATGCTGGGAGGGATTGGGGGCAGGAGAAGAAGGGGACGACAGAGGATGAGATGGCTGGATGACATTACTGACTGGATGGACGCGAGTCTGAGTGAACTCCGGGAGTTGGTGATGGACAGGGAAGCCTGGCGTGCTGTGATTCATGGGGTCGCAAAGAGTCGGACACGACTGAGCGACTGAACTGAATATTACATACATTCACATTGTTGTGCAAGCATTGTCACAATTCATCACCATATTTCTTCTCATCTTGTAAAACTGAAGCTCTATACTTTTTAAATAACAGCTCCCCATTCTTCACTCTTCCCACTCCAGAACCACCATTTTAGTTTCTGACTTTATGAATTTGACTACTCTGAGTACCTCATACAAGTGAAATCATACAGTATTTGTCTTTTGTAAGACAAAAAACAAATTTCACTGGCTCATTTCACTTATCAAAATGGTGTCAAGGTTTACCCATGTTGTAACGTTTCGGAGAATTTACTTTTCTTTTTAAGGCTGTATAATATTCCGTTGTGTGTGTCCACAGCATTTTGCTTATCTGTTCATCAACTGTGGACACTTAGTTGCTTCCGTATTTTAGCAGTTGTGAGTAATGCTGCTATAAACATGGGTGTACAAAGATCTCTTTGAGCCTTGCTTTAAGTTCTCCCAAGATACATACCATGAGGGCAGGGAGAGAGCTATTCCATCAGGCTGGGAGGACTACACGGCCCTCTTGCAAATGGAATTCTGCCTCTTCAAGGATGCAGTGTGACGTGCCCACCATCTATCGGCAATACAAGGATTTCATGTTTTTTTAGTAATATAGTAAGCATATGTATGTAAGTTTTCAGAGTTGGTACTAGAAATTGAGGGGCTGCCCACGTGGCACAGTGGTAAAGAATCCGCCTGCCAATGCAGGAGGCACAAGAGACACAGATTTGATCCCTGGGTTGGGAAGATCCCCTGGGTAGAAAATAGCAACTCGACTTCTGTATTCTTGCCTGAAGAACTCCATGAACAGAGGAGCCTGGCAGGCTACAGTCTATGGGGTTGCAAAGAGTCAGATACAAATGAGCGACTAACACTTTCACTTCACTTTTTTATTTATAGTGACCATGTTTCTGATTTTTTTGAGAAACTGCCCATACAGGGCTCAAGGTTTCCAGTTTATCCACCTCTTCATCAACATTTGCCGCTTTTTGGATAGCAGCCATCCTCATGCGTATAAGATGCTATCGCACTTTGGTTTTGATTTGTACTGACTGAGTGATGTTAAGCATCTTTTCCTGTGCTCATTGGCCATTTGTTTATTTTCACTGGAGGAATGTCCAAATCTTTTGCCCATTTTTGAAGTGGGTTGTTTTTTGGTTGAGTTTTAGAAATTCTGTATTTGTTCTGCATATTAAGCTCTTAGATACATGACTTACAAATATTTTCTCCCAGCCTTTTAACTCTGTGGATAATGTCTTTTGATGTACAAAATTTAGAAAATCTTCATTAAGTCTAATTTTCTTTATTAACTGTTCCTTTGGTGTCATATCCAGGAAATCATTGCCAAATTCAGTGTTGTGAAGCTCTTGTCCAATTTTTTTCTAAGAGTTTTAATTCAGGTCTTATATTTAAGTTTTTGATCCATTTTGAGTTAAAAGTTTTGTATATGGTGTGAGATAAGGGCCCAATTTCTTTTGCATGAGGATACTCAGTTTCTTGAGCATCATTTGTTGAAAAGACAAATTCTCATTGAATGGTCTTGGCACTGTTACCAAAATTCATTTGACCATATAGGTGAGGGTTTATTCCTGGGATATTTCTATACTATTCCATTGGTCTATATGTCTGTCTTTATGTTAAAACCACACTGTTTTGATTATGGTGGCTTTGTAGTAAGTTTTGAAATCAGCTATCCAGTTTTTCCTTTTCCAGACTGTTTTGACTATTCAGGGCCCCTTCAGTTTCTATATGAATTTTAAAATGAGTTTTTCTATTTCTGAAAAAAATAATCATTGGAATTTTGATTGAGATTGCATTGAATCTGTAGGTTGTTTGGGTAGCACTGACATTTTAAATAATGATGTCTCCCAATTCACGTCCATGCGGTATATTACCATTTATTTCTGTTGTCTTTTGTTTCTTTCAGTGATCTTTTGTACTTTTCATTGTATGAGTCTTTACCACCTTGGTTAAGTGAACTGCTGAGTATTTTATTCTTTTTGATGCTATTGTAAATGGACTTGCTTTTTCAATTTCTTTTTCAGATAGTTGATTGTTCACATGAACCTTTTCAGATAGTTCATTCGTTTAGATTACCGCAGAGCACTGAGTAGAGTTCCCTGTACTACACAATAGGTTCTCATTAGTTACCTGTTTTATAGACAGCACCAGCAGTGTGTATACATCAATCCCAGTCTCCCAGTTCATCCTACCCTTCCTTCCTCCCTTGGTATCCGATGTTTGATCTCTACCTCTGTGTCTCTGTTTCTGCTTTACAAGTAAGATCATCTGTACCATTTTTCTAGATTCCACATATATGCAGTAATATGTGATATGTTTTTATCTTTCTGACTTACCTCACTCTGTATGACAGTCTCTAGATCCATCTACGTCTCTCCAAATGGCACTGTTTTCATTCCTTTTTATGGCTGAGTAACATCCCACTGTATATATGTACCACATCTTTATCCATTCCTCTGTTGATGGACATAGGTTGCTTCCATGTCCTGGCTACTGTAAATAGTGAACACTGAGGTGCATGTATCTTTTTGAATTATGGTTTTCTCTGGGTACGTGGCCAGGAGTGGAGTTGCTGGGTCATGTGGCATTTCTATTTGTTAACTTTTCGAGGAACCTGCATACTGTTCTCCATAGTGGCTATATTAATTTACATTTCCACTAATAGTGCAGGATGGTTCCCTTTCCTCCACAACCTCTCCAGCATTTATTGTTTGTAGATTTTTTTGTTATGACCATTCTGACTGGTATTATGGTTTTGATTAGCATTTCTCTAATAATTAATGATGTTGAGCATGTTTTCATGTATTTGTTGGCCATCTGTATGTCTTCTTTGGTGAAATGTCTGTTTTGGTTTTCTGCCCAGTTTTTGATTTAATTACTTGGTTTTGTTTGATACTGAGCTGCATGAGCTGTTTATATATTAATATTTTGGTGATTAATCCGTTGTCAGTTGCTTCGTTAGCAAATATTTTCTCCTGCTGCTGATTTCTGTTTGCTAGTAATGTGTCAAGGATTTTGTATCAATGTTCATAAAGGATTAGTTCTGTAGTTTCCTTGTAGTGTTTTGTCTGGCTTTGGTATTAGGGTTATGCTGGCCTCAGAAAATGAATTAGGAAGTACTGCTCCCTCTTCAGTTGTTGGGGAAAGTTTGAGAAGGATTGGTGCTCGCTCTTATTTAAAGGTTTGGTAGAATTTACCAGTGAAGCTGTCACATCGAGGACTTTTCTTTTTTTTCTTTTTTTTTCTGGCCACAGTGCACAGCTCATAGGATCTTATTTCCCCAACCAGGCATCAAACCTTGGGCCCCTTGCAAGTGGAAGCACAGAGTCCTAACCACTGAACTGCCAGGGAATTCCCTAGGATTTTTCTTGGGAGATTTTTAGAAGATTGAGACACAAGTGACATATAGCATTATATTAATTTTAGGTGTAGGACATAGTGATTTGATATATATATGTATTTTGAAATGATGACCATATACGTTAACATCTACCACCACACAAATAATACTTACAATAATTTTTTCTCCTGTTGAGAACTTAAGATTTACTATCCTAGTGACTTTCAAATATATGATACAGTATAGTCACCATGCTGTGCATTAATCCTCAGGAGTTATTTATCTTATGACTGGAAGTTAATACCTACTGATGACCTACCTGTACCTGTTTCACCTGGTCTCTGCAACTGCTGTCTCTGTTATCTGTATCTATGAGAGTTTTGTCTTTTTTCATTCTGTGTATAAATGAGGTCATACAGTATTTGTGTTTCTTTGTATAAATTTAATTTTATTTAGCATAGTGCCTTCAAGGTCCATCCATGTTGTCACAAATTGCCAGCTGTCCTTTTTGTAACTGAATAGTATTCCATTATCCATTATAATGGAATTAATATACATATAATATTTGTATTATATTATGGAATTATATACAATTATATATATAACTCACT
>SJYQ01005684.1:251947-296637 GCA_006410935.1 Redunca redunca | reverse complement strand
AGAGGCAGGTTAGGTGGTCTGGTATTCCCATCTCTTTCAGAATTTTCCACAGTTTACTGTGATCCACACAGTCAAAGGGACACATACAAGCACCAATTTAATGTTCAAAACCCAGATGCAAGCTCATGGAAAAAGAAAGAAGGCAAAATAAAATGTTGCTGATGTACTGCATTCCTTACGCACACATATTCTCCTGGGAATAGAATAAATGAGATCAATGAAAATCTTAAGCAAAATTACACTCATGACTGTTAAAAGGAGTTGAGTCTAATGGGTAATACAAAGAATAACATACAATTCTTAATAACATCCTAAATGTTATTCACTAGAAAATGAAGGGAATATATTTCAATTTTGAAAATGAGTCTTGTTCTAGTTTTTACTACAACATAATACAATAGCTACCCCTTCAAAATTACAATGACCTTTAAACATCTGCCAATACAACAAGCAGAATAGGAGGATAAGCACTTGTCTGTGGCTGGAAAAAAGTACTGATAGAATAAAAATGGGAGGTAAGGAGTCATAGAAAAAAGAAAACAAGATATACATTAACACATCTTCATCTTTCTCTTTCCCAGAGCACTCCCTCTTTCCATTGACCAATCATCTATGTGCAGGTGACAGGCCTGTTTGCAGAAGCACGTAAGGTGAGCATTAAAGGACAGATTCAGAGTGGAATCTAACCTAACAGATACTCAGTGCCAGCTAGCTCTTCATCTGATCAAACTCTAACTTTGTTTGTCTGACCCGTTCAAGCTTTGTCTTATCATTAATATGTTTCCCATGATCTCAACTCCCTTCACTGTATGAGTTTAGAATCTCATCTCCTCTGCTCAAACAGAGCACTAATGAGATCTGTCTTAGATCCACTGTCAGAGCATCAGGACTCAGCCTCTATGCAGATATATTCCAGAAGGCAACTTAACAATGCACGTACCAGTTCAGTCCTTCTCTGCTACATTCATACAGTGTCTCTCATCGCTGACCTGATCAAAGCAGACAGTTCAAGTGTGAGGCACACTGGACATTTAAGGAGTATTACAGACCATCAAGGATACTATTTCTTTAATTGTGTTTGTGTTTAGTTGCTCATTCATCTCCGACTCTTTGCGACCCCATGGACTGTAGCTTGCCAGGCTCCCCTGTCCTTGGAATTCTCTAAGCAAGAACCCAGGTCCTGCATTGCAGGTGGATTCTTTATTGTCTGAGTCACCAATTAATTTCCCACAAATATTCTAATCACTATTCCAACCAGCCTATCATGCAGCATTTTTAAGTGGTTAATACTGCTCAAAGACATACGTATATACACACACATATATGCATCCATATATACATAGTATACAAACCCATATACTATCCAAAGATATACATACTGTATATATACTAGTGCATGTAGATATATGTATATCTTTGCGTAGTATATGTGTATTTGTATACATATGTAATACATATTATATATATAAATTTTGAATGGTTGACATATGACTTACTGCAAAGTTGTCTCATGTTAAAATTACCATGCTTCTACTCTCTTAAGGCCTAGAATTTTGAGACCATGTATGGTCATTACTGTATCTATTAATTTTAATAAATTCTATAAAGATTAATATGTATAAATGTTAATAAATGTATCTACAATTATTTTCAGAGGTGGGTAGGTACACAGACATAAAACATGTAAAACTGATATCCAGAATCACACTTATTCTGTAAAACACAATCGTAATGCTATCCAATTGCTAGAAGCCACTGGGAGTACATATTTCAAGAGTCAGGCCACTGGTCATATTCAATGAATCTGATTCTTCTCTCCAAATCTTCAAAAATCTTTCATGGAGCAAAGTGAAATGATCTGGTTCATTGGCATATTATGCCAATTACTTCATATTGAGTTGGCCACAAAAGTTCCTTTGGATTTTTCCGTAAGTTGTTATAGAAGAACCCAAAGGAATTTCTGTGGCCAACCCAATACTTAAGGTCCACTACATCATTTTCTGCCTGTCTGTCTCGATTTCCATTTCAGGTTCCAACAGATAGGAATGGGCCGGGCGGAAGTCCCCGGTTTCCTATTCCTTTGGCATTTCACCTTTCCTCTCACTGCTCTGCTGCTCAGTCCCTCAGTCGTGTCTGACTCTTTGCAGCCCCATGAACTGGAGCCCGCCAGGCTCCTCTGTCCATGGAATTCTCCAGGCAAGAATACTGGATTAGGGGCCATTTCTTATTGCAGGGAATCTTCCTGACTCAGGGATCAAACCCACATCTCTTGCATCAGCAGGCAGGTTCTTTAACAATGAGCCACGAGGGAAGCCTCTCCATTCACTAGGTTTAAAGTTAAATGGAGATCTGGCCTGAGAATCCCCTACACTGACAAAACCAGTAAACCCTGTAAGCAAAACCTTAATCTAGCTTATTCTGCATCACAAGCAAAATTTAGGTTATCTTCTGTAAATGCCTCCAGTAATCATAAACAAAACTATAATCATTATCCTAAAATGGTATTAGATATTCACTTTTCACCAACCCCCTGCATCTGTGAACCTCCAATGTTAGAACCAGCCATTGTAAAGGTTAAACGGCTTCTGCATTCTCACTTTACAAACTGACCTACCATAGTGCACTTTTGGGCTCCATTCTCCTTTCAGTTTGCAGACTCCCGGTTCATGAACTGTTTTTTTAATGCACAATAAACTCTTAATTAAAATTTTAATTGTTCTGATGTTATTTTTAACCCTAGCATGTGTATGTTCGAATCCAATTCATCATTCAAAGTCACACTAAGGCACCACTGTTTCTGTGACATCTTTGTTGACTCCTTTATACTGACAGCATCTCTTCCTATACTCTAGTAACCACTTGTTTGTCTTTTTAATTGTTCTTACCTCACACAGTCAGATACAGTGACTCAGTCCAAGCTCTGCACTTATTCACCTCACTTCCAAGCTCACCTCACTAAACTTTAATTCATATGTATGACTTACATATGTTATAAACATAATAAACTTTATATGAATTTTATTTACATATACATTTATGTATATTATAGATAACCAACAAGGACCTATGGCATAGCACTTGGAACTCTACTAAATACTCTGTCATGCCTACAAAAGTCTGAATAAAATTGTTCTTGTTCGGTTGCTCAGTCATGTCTGACTATGACTCCATGGACTGCAGCACGCCAGGCTTTCCTGTTCTTCACTATCTCCCCAAGCTTGCTCAAATCACATCCATTGAGTCAGTGATGCCATCCAACCATTTCATCCTCTGTTGCCCCTTTCTCCTTTTGCCTTCAATCTTTCCCAGCATCAGGGTCTTTTCTAATGAATTAGGCATATTTAATATGGAATAAAATATTATGTANAGCATCAGGGTCTTTTCTAATGAATTAGGCATATTTAATATGGAATAAAATATTATGTACTTAAACTCCAAATATTCAGTATACTAAGGAGATTTCATGTTTCCATTAGTATTTTTTCTTATATAATTAAAGTTTGAAAAATAATCTAATAAAATTAGAATGTAAGACATCTCTCTCTGGTTTAATGACAGGAAACTGTGCCAGCAATAACACCTGGTGGGTAGTTAAGAGACCTGGGTTCTAAACTTAGTAAGGATTTGTAAAAACTAAGCACTCCTAGACATAAAATAAGGAAAACACATACTTCAAAGGAATATTTACTCATGAGGATCAAGCAGGATTGTCTGGGGACTCTGTTATGTAGAGTACAAAGTATTCAAATAAAATGATTATCCTCCCTTCTTTTTAATCCATATAATGTGTATTATAATTATATTATCCATATAATAATTATTATACTAGGTGGCCTTAAGTAACAAAATGGAGAAAACCCACGTATGACAGTAAAAAAGCTACAATCTTCCATATCCATTGGAATCTACATATCCTGTACTGTGGCACTTCCCACGTGGCTCAGTGGGTAAAGAATCCACAGGAGACATGGGTTCAATTCCTGGGTTGGGAAGATCATCTGGAGGAGGAAATGGCAACCCACTCCAGTATTCTTGCCAGGACAATCCCATGGACAGAGGAGACGGGAGAGCTAGAGTCCACAGGATCACAGAGAGCTGGACACGACTGAAGCTACTGAACATGCATGCATCCATACAACCTGTACTGTACATAACCTGCAACGGAGAGTAAAGTTAACTGAAATCATTTCAATGGCTCTTACCTATTCAATAAGAAAAAAAGATCAGTTCTCAGACACTCAGTGATAATCTGAAAAGATCGGCGCAAAATGTCCTTTACTCTGGCAATGAAATGAACAAAAATCAATAAAGCTTCCAAACACTATGGTAAAGCCATAAAATGGCAAATTATTCCCTGAAGCAACAAGCAATTTGCATCCCCAGAGGTAGCTTTGGTCAACAGGAACTGAGGGGTTTCCTCATAAGTGGAGTATTAACATGAGAATGAAATGTGTGCTTCAATATTGTATCTGACAAATAATGAGAAGTAACTACCTAACCTACCTATTATCAGCTTAATCGAGGTTCCCTGGGGTCCAGTGAGGACAATTTTAAGGGCTAAACTTGTATTATGAAGGTAATTACCTACACTAAGTAGGATTTCAAAAGATCTCCCTTGTCAGACAAGTTACTGGCATACTGAAATTGATCAGAGTACTGCCTTGATTTTATGAAGAACTTAAGTTGAGATCCTCAAGATTATTATTACTGATCTGTTTACTATTTGTGTTTTTGTCTAAACCATTGGTGTTCTCTTCAAAAACAGAAGAATTAATCTATTTTCACATACCATGTCTTGTTCAAAATAATTTTATTCATTCATCTCTGGAATACAAGTTGAACCCTAACACCAGTAGTGGCAAAACATATTTTTTAATATCAGGGCTGCTTCCAGCTCAAGTATTTTCTCTATATTTCCTCATCCTGACATGGCTAAAATTATCCCAACACCATTGATCATTTGGACACCCATAAAAAGGTAAGACTGGTGGCCAGATCAAGAAAGACTGTATTGCTGTCTCACAGTTAGATCTTATAAAATTTCATCGGCAGTATCCTCTTAGAAGAGTATTCTATTGTTTTTTCTTTAACTATTAGAAAAATAGAGCTACTTTATTGGCTTGCCTTAGTCAACATGAATCAAAATTTTCCATTATCGGACATTTGAAATTAGACTACCTATGGGGCTTTGCCACATCCATCCTACATCTTTGCTGTTAGAGTCCTACATACTCTCACATTCCTTTCCCTTTATCTTTGCTGATTCTCAACTCCACTGTGGCTGTCACACCTCCCTGATGCCTAAAACGGTGCCCTGTTGCCATGGAAATAATCACTTTAAAAAACAATACAATAAAATAAGTAATAATGAAAGCTTCAGCAGCCTGTATCAAAGCCCGGAAGGCGAGGGGAGAGCCAGAAATAGAACTCAGCCTTCTCAAAAGGAACAACGACTCCCTTGATCGAGCCATCAGACCACTAGATTTCCCTCTCCCCTTTCCACTGTCATTTATGCACTCCCAGACAATGTCAGGCAGCATGCAGATTTTGCAGCAAGAGAATGCCAAAGTCTCAGTGAGACAATAAAGCTTGTTCTCTGATTACTTGAGATTATTGTCATCTGGTCTGCAATCACCTTATTCAGGATGTTAGCTCTTAAACTGCCTTCCTCAGATCCCCCCGAAATCTGGGTCAAACTGGTGTTAAAGAGAGTGGATATTGACTTTTCATCTTTTCTCAGTCAGATATTGACATACATTCCTGTTGTCACTGGTCCATACCTTAGCAGAAAGCCCTTCTGCTGCTAATCATATCTGATTTGAGAGATGCAGATTGCTTCTTGCTGCAGGGAATAATTTACCACATCATATAAATCAAAGAAGAGCCACGGGAATTGGCATATGGACCTCAAAAAACCACAGGCTATCATACAATTGACAGGCTATTCCAGTCAAAGAAATTTACATATTTAGGATTCTTGCCATGCTGAGACTTCTAAAACAAGATACACAATAAAAAATATATACAACTATACATACATATGATAAAGGAAAACAGTTTTCACATTATCCTTTTATCACTTCAGTTAATAATCCCATATTAATGTTAGAAAAAAGGATAAAGATGCCCCTAAATTGACAATGTTGTACTACACAGTTCACATCACTTTTGTAGAGAATACTAAATTTTTGTAGCTTTTTAGAGGAAATTCAGAGAAGGCAATGGCACCCCACTCCACTACTCTTGCCCGGAAAATCCCATGGATGGAGGAGCCTGGTAGGCTGCAGTCCATGGGGTCGCTAAGAGTTGGATATGACTGAACGACTTCACTTTTACCTTTCACTTTCATGCACTGGAGAAGGAAATGGCAACCCACTCCAGTGTTCTTGCCTGGAGAATCCCAGGGACGGGGGAGCCTGCTGGGCTGCCATCTATGGGGTCTCACAGAGTCAGACACGACTCAAGTAACTTAGCAGCAGCAGAGGAAATTATACAAAAGCTTTGTAAGTACAGAAAAGCACAAAGAATGTATAGAATACAAACCATGACTTTAAAAAACTGCCATGAAGATTTATAACATGGTCTGATGTGGGCTGATACAGTGTCTAAGGGTCATTTACTCTAGAAAATATTTAAGCACATTTGTGCCTGTGGGTGGGCTGTAGGGTAATTACAATGATGGCTCTGACCTCCTTTGGCATCTCTTCAGGAGCTTATGGCTCACTAGATATGGCAAATCACCAAATATAATTATATTTCATCATGATTAATGCTACATTAGCAACGTGTAGAGGCCAACAGTCCAGGCGCAACGTGGGTCTAGGTCAGCCACACCCGGCTAGGCCAACACACCTGTCTAAGGTCAAGGAGTTGGTTAAGAGTTCACACAGGTATGTATACCTGTAACTTATGTTTTCCACCAACTATACGTCAATTAAATTGAAAAAAAAAAAAAAAACCTTTAAAAGAACACAGGTGGTCATTAAAACATACAGGCAAGAGTCTTCTCAGATTCTTGTATTAATGAGAAGGATCACTGTTTAGGGGGAAATAGAGTAGCATGCAGCAACCATTTTAGAGACAATTATAAGATCATTAGCTGGGATCTCAACATAAGACTTGAGAAATAGAAGAATGAAAAGAAGCAGGCAGAGGTAGGGCTACATTCAGAATGGAGGAGATGGAAGTGAAAACAAAGGAAATTAGGCAAAGAAAGAAAACAGTGAAGTGCCACAACTGCATAATAGATAAGATTAGGGTATAAAAGGGCTTTCCAGGTGGCTCAGCAGTAAAGAATCTGCCTACCAATGCAGGAGACATGGGTTTGATTCCTGGTCTGGGAAGATCCCCTGGAGAAGGAACAGCAACCCACTCCAGTATTACTGCCCAGAGGATCCCATGAAGAGAAGAACTTGGCAGGCTACAGTCCACAGGGTTTCAGAAGAGTCAGACACAACTTAGCGACTAAACAATAACAAGGGTATAAAGTCTGTGGAGCAAGAGTGTTTGGGGTAAAAGAAAGGAGATGCCTCTGTAATACTCAGTCAAATGACTTATTATAATGTGTCTTGTAAATGAAACTAGATTTAAGTTAAAATGGGAAGTAAGCTGTTTTATTGTTTGTTAAACACCCACAGTCTTCTAACCCCTCAGTAGTAAAAAAAAACAAACAAACAAAAAACCATGGGAATGGTTGAAAAGGGTAGAAAGAAGAAATGATGGGTCAAAGTGGAACAAAGAAGTAGATATTAATCAACTGAAAGACATTGATCTAACTTGATTACAAACACATCTCCAAGGCATTCTGTCTTAAGATTTGAGGTGTAAAACAGAACTTAATGGCCTAGCTGGGAAATAAGAGATAGAAGGATGATAAACACCACAAGGTCATTTTTATAAATCTCTGTGCTGAAGATTAAAGCAAGGCTGTATCACTGACCAGATGATTTTAAAATATTATGGAAAGTAACTGCAAAGGAAATTGATTTCATAAATGAAATAAATGTACTTTTTTTTAATTTAATGAACCTTACACCATTTATTCTAGGGAAGACTTCTCTTGATCTTGAATGAGCAAACTGTATGACTTTGTTTTAAAGTAATAAAACTTTACTGCAGGAAGGAAATGAAGAGAATATCTAATTTTCAGATGATAACACTGAGTCCTGAGAAGTTATATCAGAAGTTCAAGATCACATGGCTATTCCATGACAGAAACTCTGAACTAACACCTAGACCTCCAACTCTCTCCAGCAATTTCCACCACCCGCTGGTATCACTCTTCCAGGTCAATTTTTGTGAGTTCTGTTTCTTACCTTAAGATGGTTGATTTAAGTTAGATCATAAATATTTCTCATTACAACCAGATGGAGAGAGCCAAATTCATACAAGTTTTGAGTCATCACTTGAGAAATGTTGGGGAAAGTAGCTGTTTCTTTACCAACGTGATATCTGAAGTTAATGCAGGGACTTCTCTGGTGGTCCAGTGGTTAAGACTTCACCTTCCAAGGCAGAGGGTACAGGTTCAGTCCCTGGTCAGGAAGCTAAAGATCCCACATGCCTCACAGCCAAATAAGAAACCAAAACGTACAACAGAAGCAATACTGTAATGAATTCAATAAAGACTTTAAAAATGGTCCACATAGAAGAACTTAATTTTTAAAAATAAAGTAAATGCAGACATCATTTCAGTATTTCATCACTCCTTATTTCTCTCCGTCACCTGCCTTTGCCCACCCCTGAGATGCTACTGACCAAAGGACTCTGTCCCTGAATTACAAGCTCTCTCTAGGTGAGCTCATCCAGCCCCATGGCTCCTGTCAGCATCTCCTCACAGAAGACCCCCAGCTCTCGATCTCCAGGTGAAGTACTCCCAGGTTCCAAAACTACGCCCTTACTTGCCTTCTATACATCTCTGAAGGGTTGTTCCACGGATTCACATCCAAAATTATTATTATTTTCTTTACTTTAATATCTTCTTCTCAGTTATTAGCTTCACTATCCCTGATCTGAAACCCTGAACTGATTCCAGAATTCTCTTTCTCCCTAACCTACTTCACCTTACCCGTCTATCCCATTTTGTAATGGAAGCACTGTTATTCTGTTAACCAGTCTCATTTCTCTCTTGCAACACTGCAAAGATCTGCAAACTCACCTTAATGTTTGTAGCTAATTTCCAATCCATCCTCCATACCATTTGCCCCAATACTTACCACTAAGCCACTCAACCCCTATAGAAGAAGGTCCAATCTCTTGAACGTGGCACAAGACACACTTTAGTATCTAGAGTTTCCTTAATTAACCTTCCCAATTTCACCTCTTCCTCACTCTCATCTCTGGAATAACAGCATTCTACAAAACTGAGAGGTCCCCCCAAACATCATGATTTTTCATGAGAAAAGGCAACAGCTTTGGACACAGGGCCAAGACTACTCATTCCTATGAGCAATAGACAACACAATGAGGATTATATCAGAAACTTACAGGAAGATGACAGAATGTTTCAGAGGGAATGCTTGCTAGCCAGTGACAGCTAACAAGTATCACAGGAAGGGTGGCTGAATCAGAGCCCAGAGATGAAAACACTAATCCCAGCAAATAACCAACAGTGGTGAAAATCTTTGGATAAAACGTTGGATAACTGTAAATTACCTCTTGCTGAGTAATATTTCATGGTCTGATGCACCCAGTGCATTTATTTGAGGGTCAATCAGCTTATAATAGATAAAACTGGGATTTGAACTCTGATGTTCCTAACTCAGCAATCCATTCTGCTCCCTCAGAGGAACATCTCTTAAAGTGTATTCCCTGAAATATAGACCATTCTCTGCATAATACATCAAAATAGGGATTTTCAATGCAGAAATTCTCCAAAATGTAATGTGGGATTCCCTCAAAATACTTAAACTTCTGTTTCAATGAATTTGAAAGGAAGTTACATGTTACCCGCAGCCAAAGACATTTTTAACCATTAAAGAATTTAGCAGTTTGGGATTAACATATACATACATTCTATATAAAACAGATAACCTACATGTGCCTACTGCATAGCACAGGGATGACCTATAATGGAAGAGAATGCAAAAGAATATGTATATACATATACATATGTATATATAGTTGAGTCACTTCACCATACATTTGAAATATTATAAGTCAACTACATTTCAATAAAAAAATGAAAATTACTTCATATATCAAAACTACCCCAAAAATGTATCTCTCTAATATACCATGTTCATGGATCAGAATAATCAACATAGTAAAAATGAGTATACTACCCAAAGCAATCTATAGATTCAATGCAATCTATCAAGCTACCNGAAACTAGAACACTTTCTAACACCATACACAAAAATAAACTCAAAATGGATTAAAGATCTAAACATAAGACCAGAAATTATAAAACTCCTAGAGGAGAAGGAGAACATAGGCAAAACACTCTCCAACATAAATCACAGCAGGATCCTCTATGACCCACCTCCCAGAATGTTGGAAATAAAAGCAAAAACGAACAAATGGGACCTAATTAAAAGCTTCTGCACAACAAAGGAAACTATAAACAAGGTGAAAAGACAGCCTTTGGAATGGGAGAAAATAATAGCAAATGAATCAACTGACAAACAACTAATCTCAAAAATATACAAGCAACTCCTGAAGCTCAATTCCAGAAAAATAAGTGACCCAATCAGAAAACGGGCCAAAGAACTAAATAGACATTTCTCCAAAGAAGACATACAGACAGCTAACAAACACATGAAAAGATGCTCAACATCACTCATTATCAGAGAAATGCAAATCAAAACCACGATGAGGTACCATTTCACACCAGTCAGAATGGCTGCAATCCAAAAGTCTACAAGCAATAAATGCTCCAGAGGGTGTGGAGAAAAGGGAACCCTCTTACACTGTTGGTAGGAATGCAAACTAGTACAGCCACTATGGAGAACAGAGTGTAGATTCCTTAAAAAACTGGAAATAGAACTGCCTTATGACCCAGCAATCCACTATGGGGCATACACACCAAGGAAACCAGAATTGAGAGACACGTGTACCCCAATGTTCATTGTAGCACTGTTTATAATAGCCAGGACATGGAAGCAACCTAGATGTCCATCAGCAGATGAATGGATAAGAAAGCTGTGGTACATATACACAATGGAATATTACTCAGCCATTAAAAATAATACATTTGAATCCATTCTAATGAGGTGGATGAAACTGGAGCCGATTATACAGAGTGAAGTAAGCCAGTACAGTATACTAACATATATCTATGGAATTTAGAAAGATGGTAATGATAACCCTGTATGCGAGACAGCAAAAGAGACACAGATGTATAGAACAGTCTTTTGGACTCTGTGGGAGAGGCTGGGGGGATGATTTGGGAGAATGGCATTGAAACATGTATAATATATAAGAAATGAATTGCCAGTCTAGGTTTGATGCAGGATACAGGAGACTCGGGGCTGGTGCACTGAGATGAGCCAGAGAGATGGTACGGGGAGGGAGGTGGGAGGTGGGTTCAAGATGGGGAACATGTGTACACCCGTGGTGGATTCATGTTGATGTATGGCAAAACCAATACAATATTGTAAAGTAATTAGCCTCCAGTTAAAATAAATGAACTTATATTTTTAAAAATGTATCTCTCTGAGATGTCACCTCACCCCATCAGTATATTTACTATTTAAAATGTTTATTAAAAATAAGCATTGGCAAGGAAATAGAGAAATTATCACCCTTATGCACTGTTGGTAGGAATGTGCAGTCAATATGACAAACAGTATTGCAGCTCTTCAAACAATTAAAAATTATCACGTGTGCTATGTGTATGTGCTAAGTTGCCTCAGTTGTGTCTGACTCTTTGTGACTCTGTGGACTATAACCCAGGAGGCTCCTCTGTCCATGGGATTCTCCAGGCAAGAATACTCGAGTGGGTTGCCATTTCCTCTTCCAGGGTATCTTCCTGACCTAGGGATCAAACTCACATCTCTTATGTCTCTTGCATTGCAGGTGGATTCCTCACCACTAGCACCACCTGGGAAGCCCATATACAGTAATTCCACTTTGGGATGTATACCCAGAAAAATTCAAAGCTGGATCTTGAAGAGATTATTTGTACACCTACATTCACAGCTGCATTATTCACAGTAGCCAAATGGTGGAAGAAACCCTATGTGTCTATCAACAGATGAATGGATAAACAAAACATGGTATAGCACACAATGGAATATGATTTAGCCTAAAAATTTTTATACATGCTACAACATGGATGCACCTAGAGAACATTATGCTAAGTGAGACAGGCCAGTCACAAAAGGCCAAGTATTGCATGATTCCACTGATACAGGTACCTGGTGTAATCAAATTCACAGAAACAGAACAGAGTGGTGGTTCCCAAGGGCCAACAAGACGGGGAAATGCAGGTTTGTTGTTGTTCCAGTAGTCATGCATGATGTGAGAACTGGACCATGAAGAAGGCTGAGTGCTAAAGAATTGATGTTTTTGTACTGTGGTGCTGGAGACAACTCTTGAGAGCCCCTTGGACAAGGAGAGATCAAACCAGTCAATCCTCAAGGAAATCAACTCTGAATATTCATTGGATGGACTGCTGCTGAAGCTGAAGCTCCAATACTCTGGCCACCTGATGTGAAGAACTGACTTACTGGAAAAGACTCTGATGCTGGGAAAGATTGGGGCCAGGAGGAGAGGAGGACGGCAGAGGATGAGATGGCTGGATGGAATCATTGACTCAATGGACATGAGTTTGAGAAAAATCCAGGAGATAGTGAAGAACAGGGAAGCCTCCCGTGCTGCAGTCCATGGAGTGGCAAAGAGTCAGAGATAATTTTAGCAACTAAACAATAGGGACCAAATTTCAGTTTTTCAAGATGAAAAATTCTTGGGGATTGAGTGTACAAATTTGAAAATACTGAACATTCCTGAACTGTATATCATACTGTATTATATCTATTAATAATACTTCATTGCCCTAAAAATCCTGTGTTCCACCTATTTATCTCATCTCTCCCACCCTCCTAAATCCCTGGGAACCATTCATCTTCTGTCTCTATGGTTATGCCTTTTCCAGAATGTTGTATAATTGAAATCATACAGTAGATTCCTTTTCAAAATAGCTTTTATAGAGTAATATGCATTCAAGTATCTTCCGCCCTATCTTTTTGTGGTTTGGTAGCTTTTTCTCAGCCCAGAATAATATTCCATAGTCTGAATGCACCACAGCTTATTTATCCATTCACCTACTAAAGAAGACCTTGGTTACTTCCAAGTTTGGGCAATTATGACTAACACTGCTCTAAACATGCATATGTGGGTACATTTGTTCCCTTTGAGCCCTTCTTCTCTTAGACCTCTTTTATGGTTCCTCTATGTTTTCTTTTTTCTCTGACCTGTACCTGGAGTGCTCACCATTGAGCCAGCCCCATTATTCCACACACATCCCGGGAGAAAGTAGCTTGGTGCAGGACTGTAAGCTGTCCAACACAGCTTACAGCACATGTCATAAACAATATTATTTATTGCCTCAACTGTGAAGGACAGGGAAGCCTGGCATGCTGCAGTACATGGGGCTGCAAAGAGTCGGACACAACTAAGCAACTGAACAACAACTTAGTTTAGCCTACTCCTGTTGATAGAGTTAGAAAAGTCAAATATGTGTAGCAGCCTGCTTTAAACTAGATACACAATGGGATTTTCCTGGTGGTCCAGTGGTTAAGAATCTGCCTTACAATGCAGGGTCATGGGTTCAATTCCTGGTTGGGGAACTAAGATCCCCCACGCCACAATTGCTGAGCCAGCATGCCACACCTAGAGTCCATGCACAACAACAAAAGGTCCCACATGATGCAATGAAGATGTTTTAAGACCCAGCCCAGCCAAATAAAGAAATTTAAAAAATAAAATAGAATAGATATACATCATCTTCAAGGAAAGCATACCCGTTGAGGCTACAAAACAAAGTACTTCCTAGGGAAGCTGAGATCTCTTTCTAAAATGCAGGCACTTGTTTCTCAACAGTCCTGGGCAGGAGGCTTCTGCAACTGCGGAAATGTAAGGTGCTCCCCCTATCCTCCTTTCATACAAGAAAATGGCAGAGTCCAGTTGCTGAGGATGCACTTCAAAAATGTGCTTTCTTCACCACGCTTTTGCCTTTTTGGCCAACTTGCACCACAGTGGGCTTTCTTGCATGTCCAGGATCTTAATTCCTTGCTTAGTTAAGATCCCTTTTTTCCCAAGACACCATCCTCTTGAGTGGAGTCACTGGTTATTTCTTTGCAACTAGGAATGCTGAATAACATTGGCCCCAACCAATCGCGGGCTGTCACCTATTTCCAATGACATCTGTGGCACTAAATGAAGAGCCCCTTAGCTTCAAGGCAAGTGAAGAAACCATGACAGAGCCCACAACATCATCTTGGGGAAGGTGAAGTTGAAGTCGCTCAGTCGTGTCCAACTCTTTGCAACCCCATGGACTGTAGCCTACCAGGCTCCTCTGTCCAGGGGATTCTCCAGGCAAGAATACTGGAGTGGGTTGCCATTTCCTTCTCCAGGGGATCTTCCTGACCCAGGGATCGAACCCAGGTCTCCCATATTGGAGGCAGACGCTTTAACCTCTGAGCCACCAGGGATGGCTTGTAACTTAAACTGGTCTTCCCCATCAGTGGCAACCGCAGAGTTGCTAGAGTAGAAATATCGGCTCAGGTGGTCAGATTATAACCTTTGTTAAGGGAGATGCTCCCTCAGACAGATGTTCTCAGGCAGTACAATTATTTCCCTGGTGCCAGAGAAATTCCTGAATATTGCCCGAGCAGTTCACCAAAATGGACAAGCAGTCTGGCTATGATCCCACACCTCTGTGTTGCTTTGATACCAAACCTACTTTATCTGATCCAAAACTAAATTTTAAACATTTTGTATAGAAAGAGCTAGGTCACCGGTTTTTGTTGTTGTGCTTACATTTTAAAGGCTAATATAAGACAGGCAATTTTAGGGCTTCCCTGGTGGTCCAGTGATTAAGAATCCACTTTGCCATGCAAGGGGCATGGGTTTGATCCCTGGTCTAGGCAAATCCCACAGGTCACAGAACAACTAAGCCAGTGTGCCACAGCTACTGAAGTCCCAGCATCCAGAGCCCACGCTCCAAAACAAGAGAAGCCACCACAATGAGAAGACCACACACTGCAACTGAGAGTTGCGCTCTTAGTAACCCCTCTCAGTAACCATTCACAGTAACTAGAGAAAGCCCACACAAAGCAACAAAGATCCAACACAGCCGAAAATGCTTAAAAAAAAAATCTTAAAGATAGGAAATGTTATCATCTACCCATCTCTCTACAATAACTGCACAGTTTAAGGTGATCTGGCCCAGGCCCATGGATAAATATCATCTTTATGTTGTTTTAGGGTTTCCACACTTATATTCCCCCCAGAACAAGTCTCAGGGCTGAGGTCGAGACTCACATTTCAAGCTGCCTATCTGGTATCTTAACATTGGTATTTCAAGGTCATTTCAAACTTAGACTGACCCAGATAAAACACTGGAATCCTGACTTCCCTGCTTCCAGCTCCAAATTTCTCCTTCTCAGGATAAAGTACTGGCGGTGAACTGTGAGACCAGAAACATAAAAGTTGCCCTTGTTTCCTCCTCCTCCTCCCTCATCCCCCTCCCCCCAGTCCATCAGCAAGTCACGCCTACTCAAGCTCTAAACATGAAGGCATGGATTTACTTTTTTGCATGTCCTCTGCTACCATCTTGAACCAGATATTCATCACCTCTTACTACTTAGACCCCAAGATGACTGCCAAATCAAACTCCTATCAGTGGAGTTTCTAAAAGTTAGCAGAAAAAAAATCTTAAGGCAGCTATTGGGTTTTGTCATTCACATGATTGAACAATTCTGGTGATCTCCCTTTGCATTTAAAATCCTAATTTCTTACTGTGACCTTAGAAAACTATGCCTAGACACCTATTTATTTGCCTATGTAGAGACCACTTGTCTACTGTTTAATCAGGAGGAAACAAGGAACTACTGACGGTATGAGATAATTCAAAAATTTCCTTTTTCTTTATTCGCTAGTTCACTGGCATTTCAACAAGAACTTGCTTTAATCTACATACGACAACATCTAAACAATTACAGCCCATGAAAATGCCCTTTTGTAAATGGAAAGATTCTCTTGAATTATAAACTTCTATCTTACCCCACATCCTTCTCTCTCTGCTTCAGCCACGCAGTCTTCCCTCCCATTTCCTGAATATGATGATTTCTTTTTCACCCAAAGACTTTTGCACATATTTGCACATAACTGGAATGCACACTGCCTCCGATTATACATGTGGTTGACTCTCAACATCTAGACTCCCATCTCAAATGGGATTTCCTTCAAGGTCTTCCTTGGCCAACCTATTTAAACTCCTCCCCCGCTTATTCTTTATCTCAATTCACAGTCTGTTTACTTAGTGACACCATTTGTCATTACATATTTGTCTGCATGTGTCTGTGTGTCTCTCTTGCTAACTTATCAACTAAGGGTAAACACGATTTTTCACTCACTCTTAAATCTCCAAGCCCTAAACCAATACACAGAAGGCATGCAATAAGTGTTTATTGACTAAATGAATACAAAAATAGCTATGTGGCTGAATATGGTAATAAGACAAGAAAGTTTCTACATATGTAGAAAAAGTCAGAAAAAAGAAGCCACCGTAAAGACTATGAGGGGTCCTTTGAACCTCACAAGTATCATTTTACTAGATGTCATTGATTTTGCTGTTGGTATAAACGATTGAAATTTTAGTAAGTATCATCAGATGTCTCCTGTTCTTAATGAAGAGGAAACAATGAGCTATTGAAGGTGTGAAATAAGAATTTAAATATTTCCTTTTTCTTCACCTATTATTTCACTGGCATTTTGAAAAGAACTGACTTCCATCTCAGAGAAGGCAATGGCAACCCACTCCAGTGTTCTTGTCTGGAGAATCCCAGGGACGGGGGAGCCTGGTGGGCTGCTGTCTATGGGGTCGCATAGAGTCGGGCGTGACTGAAGCGACTCAGCAGCAGCAGCAGACCTCCATCTACATAAGACAACATCTAATCAATCAAGCAACAGCATAGGAAAATGCATGTGTAAATGGAAAGATTCTCTTGGAGAAGAACTGAAGAGAAAAATCCCCCTAAAGGAAAGCTCTCACATCTCTGGCTTTAAATGCTTTTTTCAGTTTTTAAATTGAAGGACAATTGCGCCACAATGTTGTGCCAGTTTCTCCTGCACAACAATGTGAGTCAGTCGTATGCATACATACACCCAGTCCCCCTTGAGCCTCCCTCCAACCTCCACCACCCCACCCGCTGATCCCCAATCCTCGCCTCTAGGTCATTACAGAGCACCAGGCTGGGCACTGCTTTTTGAAAGAATTAGCTTAATTATTCATAAAAATGCAGCTCTTAAATCAAACTTTTCAGCTTGATTGTTAAAATATTCCTTTGAAATACAAATTCCTCTGAGTCAGATGATTTTAAGCAGGTGGGAACAAACATATTTTTAGAAATCAAGATTTTGATGATCTTAAAAGTTACCAAGGTTCTCTGATGTCAATAGTGACATTTTAAGATGTCTTTCCTCTTCAAGGATTTCAGAAATTGCTTTATGTGGGTTTCAGTCTTCATGTGCTGAGGATAAAGAGCGTTTGGTTCCAGGAAATGAACAAGAGACACACATGGGGAATATCTTCATTAGGCCCAGCTATGCTAAGATAACCCTGGAGGATGGCATGGCAACCCACTCCAATATTCTTGCCTGGAGAACCCACGGACTGAGGAGCCTGGTGGGCTACAGTCCATATAGTTGCAAAGAGTCAGACATGACTGGAGCAAATGAGTATGCACGCACACATGCTGAAGTAAATCATTAGTTAGAAATTAAATCTTCCTTAAAATAGTCAAGGAATACTATTAAATAGTATCAAATGAAAGAAGGAAGAGTTCTATTTATTTAGTGAGAAGTGTTAAATTTCCAATCTGATTTTCAGTCTTTCATTTGAATTATGTAAACTTTAACATTCCAATGCAAAATACTTGTAAAAGAGACAGCATATTGCATTTGGCATTCCTTATCTGAACTCACATTTTTCCCTATCAGCATATAAAATAAAAAGACAAAATTCCAAATAAGCACTTACTTCTATTTAATCTTTTTTTTCTTTTAATATTGCTGTCAGTATCTCTAAAAAAAAAAAAATTAGGGCGGTAAGTGTTGCAGCCTCTTGGATTCAAAGAAATTGAGACAAACTCATTCAGAATCAAGCGCAAGTTTAAAATAAAGATTTTGGTTTCAGTTTAAAAATCATTATTTTTAAATAGCAATATCTATCTCAGTGAGAGAACTCAGTGTATCACTTCCAGCCAGATATTGACGATTTCTTAACCTGGTAAATCTACTGGGCATACAGCAGGGTCTCTTTATATCTGCCATTAATTAAGAGTAGGGATGGAAACAGATGCAGAAAAGATGAAAAGGTAAATTAGATAGACACAGTGGTAAATATAGATAAATACAGTGTGTATTTTGAGAACCAAATAGCAATTTTTACAACCTAGTGATATGAATACTAGAACAGTTTATAACAAACTGCTGAAGTCAATACACACTGAATTTAAAAACTCCTAATTTACAGGCGAGAAAGCACCACGTACAGTGTCTTTTCATATCACCAGACAGGAAGACAAAAACACTTGAGAGTCAATTGCCCTGCTAACACTGAATGTGTGAGCTGCAATTTACGTAACGTTTCTAAACTCTGGAGTAAAGACAAATTCACGATTGCATGCTTTCTGACTCCACACCACTGGAAAAGTGACAGGCTCTGAGAGCAATTCAGGCTCCTCTGATGACTCATATGGTAAAAAATCTGCCTCTAACACAAGAGTCTTGGGTTAGACCCCTGGGTTGGGAAGATCCCCTGGAGAAGGAAATGGCAACCCACTCCAGTATTTTGCCTGGAGAATCCCATGGACAGAGGAGCCTGGCAGGCCAAAGTTCTTGGGGGTCACAAAAGAGTCAGACACGACTGAGCAATCAGCACTTTGACTGAGGGTAATTCAGGATCTCTCTGACCCAAGAAACGCATATCACGAGACCCTATCATATGGAGAAGCCACCCTGAGCTTAACTGAGATACACGAATGGAAGTTTCCACCCCAGGAGTTTCAGGCAAGGAGGGAGCTCGAGGAACTACCTGTAAATAAATATGCAAACAATGTTGAATTAGCCTCTTCTACGTGATTTTTGGGCTTCCCCAATGGCTCAGCAGATAAAGAACCTGCCTGTGATGCAGGAAACCCAGGTTCAATCCCAGGGTCTGGAAGATCCCCTGCAAGAGGAAATGACAATTCGCTCCAGTATTCTTGCTTAAAAAATCCCACGGACAGAGGAGCCTGGTGGGCTATAGTCCATGGGGTCGATTTTTGCTTCTATTACTCAGTAATAAAATACTCAGAAATAAAAATTTAACACTTGATTCCAAGTTCTAGAAAACAGAGTAAAGGAAGGAAGAGAGCAAACTGAGGAAGCTTCTACATCCAAAGTCTGCTCTGCAAAGATACAAAGAAATGCCAAGAATGGTCCATTATCTTCAAAGCCAAGACCACCAGGAAACCCAGCAGGGAATACCAGCACCACCCCAAGGGCAGGGATCAGAGCCCCTCTGTAGACCAAGTGAACTTCATGATGGTGAAGAAAAAGAACTTCTCCAAAGCAGCAAAGGCATATAAGGAGATTGTGTTCTTCTCAGTTAATGATGTTCTATTACTCTGAGGCCCCAGAGAGAGTAAAGAAGATCCTTGTGTGCATGCATACTCAGTCATGTTTGACCCTTTGTGACCCCATGGACTGTAGCCTGCCAGGATCCTCTGTTCATGGGATTTTTTTTCAGGCAAGAACACTGGAGTGGGTTGCCATTTCTTCCTCCAGGGGATATTCCTAACCCAGGGATGTAACTCAGGTCTCCTGAATTGCAGGTGGATTCTTTACCTGCTGAGCCATCGAGGAAGCCCAGCAAGAGCTCTTACCAGGAAGTGGACAGGAGCATTGCTATTGGATGTCCTCAAGAGAAAGCCCAATGCCCTTCCCTTTCAAGACCAATCTGGCTGGTTCATTTGGGAAGGGAGGAACTCATGCTAAAGCTGAGTAGTCAAAAGACAAGAACCAGAGAGAAAGTCCGACATCTTCCTTGTGACATGAGTCAGGAGGAGGAGGAGTACTTTCTAGATAGGTGAA
The DNA here is from genome assembly GCA_006410935.1 of Redunca redunca. Lineage (NCBI taxonomy): Eukaryota > Metazoa > Chordata > Mammalia > Artiodactyla > Bovidae > Redunca > Redunca redunca. Next base: position 276,339 of record SJYQ01005684.1, on the reverse strand, counting down.
GGGAGTCTGTTGCCTGGAGGGCAGGTCTGGAGGTTCACTGACTTAAGGGGTCCTCGCTGGGTTTTGCACAGTATTTCTTTTTTAATATAAATTTATTTAACTGGAGGCTAATTACTTTACACTATTGTATTGGTTTTGCCATCCATCAACATGAATCCGCCACGGGTGTACACGTGTTCTGAAACGTGTGCTGCGTAACTTGTACTGGTTGTTTTCAAAGCTATTTGGAGTATCAGCTGTGACACCTCACAGTAAAGGGAGAATTGAAAACAAGAGGGAAAGGTGCTGGGTTATATTAGACCAAACAGGACCACCATGGGTTCTGAAGCCAGACACACCTGAGGTCTGATTCCAGTATGCTTAATGAGCCACATTACCAAATCAGGTCACTGAAATTCTCTGAAGCCACTTGTTACCTATAAAATGGGTATGGTAAAGCATTCGCCATAGGGTAATTTCGAGAAGACAGTAAATCCCGTAATGTGCTTAGAACAATACCTAGTAGATAACAAGTATAACAAGTCCTTGTAATCATTATTACGAGTAGTAGTTTTCTTAATAACCATGACTCAGTCATTAAAAAGCCATTTTTCCTAAGTTTGGCACCACGAGGCGGATTTTGGTGAACTGTAATTGATGTCAAAGTCAGAGCTAGCAGTAGTCTTAAGAAAGGCCACTTGATGTTATATAACAATTTCAAATTTGATTACTTAATAAGTTCTTAGAAGCTGCCCTTTATTTATATCAAAATACTTCCTGGAAAACATGTTCATCTTCTTTGAACAGATAACATCCAGTTGAAATTATCAGTGTCCTTTTGTATATTTTAAGGAAATATTTTAAAGCCCAAGTATTTTTTTCCTCAAATATGTCCATTGTTCTTAATTACACTAACAGGCATAACAAGTCCTTTTTTCATGAATAGCAAAGAAGTCCTACAATTTTTAGTGCAGTGAAACCATCACAAATCTGGAATTACTAAGGCCAAAATTGGTCAATTTCATCATTACATTTCTAGTTAATAAAACGTTAAGACACATGAGGATAAACCTTTTGAAGCTCAATCTTAACACATCTTAGGAACTGGTGGTATTTAAAATTTAAATTAACCAGCTCTAAGTAAAGAGTTCTTAATCCTACTCTTTCTCAGGACTATTTATCTGGCTATTAAGCAGAGTTTATGAGTGAATAAAGCTGTTTTACAGATCAGTCATCAATACGTTACTCTTAGTGTGTGCTTTTATTTTTAAGATTTAGTGACTTCCTAAAGCATTAATGCTAAACAGAGAATGGGGCATATGGCCCATATTAGTTAATGGTATGTGTACTCAGGCGTATGTGATTTCTGCCACATACATTCTTTAGAAATGTCAGTGTATACCTAGTATTAATTTAAATTCAGTGAGTATTTCCAAGCTCTTTACTATGTGTTCAGAATCACAGGACATATAAAATCATCCTGGGAGAGATGGCACATTCATGTGGAACAAACACTAACAAAAAGAACTGCCTATGTTTATGCATTTTAAACACATGGAATTGTATTAAAAGCAAGACAATAAAGAATCCGCCTGAAATGCAGGAGACCTGAGTTCAATTCCCGGGTCAGGATGATCCCCTGGAGGAGAGCAGAGCAACCCACTCCAGTGTATTTGCCTGGAGAATCCCATGAACAGAGAAGCCTGGCAGGCTACAGTCCATGGGGTCACAGAGTCAGACACGACTGAGTGACTAACACTTCCAATTTTCAGGCCTAAAATGCAGTCATTTACGCTAAGTCCCACGTCACCACACTAAGACTTAATTATGGTCCCTAGCTCTCCCAGAAATGGAATCCTTAAGCAGTCCATCAACGGCAACCTGATAAGCACTTGTTAGGAAATTGTCCTGATAGACCCCTGCCTTCTTCTAAAGGAGAGATACAACCACTAGGCCACGTTCTGCCCAGGGTAACTTCCTCAGTCCCGCTCCCTTTGGCCTATTGAGTCTGCCACACTGAACAGCTCCTTGGAGCTCCACTTCATCTGCCAAGTTGGATGCTTCTCCATTCATAAATTGTTGGATAGAGTCTGCAAGATCTTTGAAATTCAGTTGAATTTTGTTTTTGTTTTCAACAGCAGGCAACATCCAATGTCAATTTCTGCACATTTTTATTTGTCCCTAAGATCCTGCACTTAATTCCAATGTATATGTAGGATTTTCCCCATACCAGGCAATTGGCCAACACCAGCTGGTTGTCCTACAATCAACTCAATCCTAACTCCCCACCTGAAAGGAGTACAGGTGCCATGGGTTAAAGGTTCAAACTCATAAGACCCCCCCCCTCCACCACCACCACCAACGCCCTGCTTCAAACAACTGCAAGCTGTCACCTAAGCTTCTAATTAAGTTATGATGCTCCTCAGGTAATTTGTCACCTCCTCCCTTCTTTGAGATCCCTAGTGCAGAAGACAGTTCAGTACACACCCTCAAATGGTAATTCTTAGATTTGTCATTATTTGGAGAATGTTTTCCAGCTCAGTGGATTCCCTCTTTCCTTAATCAATAAACATTTCACTACCACACAAACACTATTAGCTGAAAACATTACTCTGGCTTAGTATATGTCCTTAATTACATCATTATTTAAATTTGAAAAGGCCTCTGTATGATCATTATACATGGAAACAACGACATCTCACTAATGTGACGTTATAGGGAGGGGTCCATGTTATGCGTGGGCTTCCCACATATGGGAAGGTAGGGAAAGAATCTACGTACCAATTCAGGAGACAGGGGTTCAATCCCTGGGCTGGGAAGATCTCCTGGAGTAGGAGATGGCTACCCACTCTAGTTTTCTTGCCGGGGAAAACTGCGTGGACAGAGGAGCCTGGTGGGCTGCAGTCCATGGGGTCAAAGAGAGTCAGACCTGACTGAGCAAGTGAGCACACCTGTGTTTCTGACCAAGGAGCTCTAAAACAGAGGTTCCCCAGACCCCTTCCTCGAGCTCAGTTATTTTGCTAGCGCACCTCACAGAACTCAGAGAAATATTTTACTCACCTGCTGACCTGTCTCTTACAATGATTGGAACTCAGGAACAGCCAGGTAAGACAGATGCTCAAGACTAGGCACACGGGGAAAAGGCGAGAAGCTTCCATCTCTCTCTGACAGCATCACTCTTCTAGCACGCCCCCACCCCACCCCCCGTGCTCACCATCCTGGAAGTTCTCTGGAGGCTGCCAGAGTGGGTTTTTATAGAGGCCTCCTTAGGTAGGAATGGTTGACATACCATTGGCCACTGGCAACTGAACTCAATCTCCAGCCGCTCTCTCCTCCCAGGAAGTCAGGGGGTGGGACTAGAAGGTCCCACCCCCTAATCACGTGGTTGTCCCCCTTGGCAACCTGCCTCCATCCCCAGGTGCTTTCCAAAAGTCACTTCATTAACCTAACAAAGGGCACCCTTCTTGCTCTCTGCATTTAGGAAATTCTTAGGGTTTGGGGAGTTTAGTATCGTAAAGGAGTCCAATTCCAAATATATATTATATCACAGTTCCCTCTGCTTTTCTGCAGGAATAAAGGGGGAAAAAAGATTTTAATAAAGCCATTTTTTTCATTACTAGAAATATGACTTTTCAATTTTCCCAATTTTCCCAATTACCTTACAAGTTGAAGTCAAACACAGTGAAAGTGGAAACTCCATGCGCATTTAGTGGATATACTAACTTGAAATTACACAGGCCTGGCCCCCTGGACAAATTGTTTACCAACTGGAAGTCTAGCAGGCTGCAATGTCTATTAACTTAATAGCTACTACAGAAAATGTTTTGAAACTGATGGAAGATGATGATGGGGGTGGAAGTTAAAAGCATTATTGCTGCTCCTAAAAGAAAACTACAGAAACCTCTTCCCAAACACTTAGAAATCAGTCAATGGAGAACAACTGTTATCTCTTTGCTTTCATCTGTGTCACTTAAATCAATTTTCTATGTGCCCATCAGGCCAGGGATAAAGTCACTAAATTTCAAAATGGGGAAGAATTCTTAGAGTTGAGTCATCAAAGACAAGCTGGCCTCTTCCGCCTCCAATGTGACCTATTTTAAAGACCTTTAGGGGAGATGATTTCAAAACATCTTTTTGATAATTCACTTCAATGTCAAACTGTTAAAAAGGATATATTTCTATTTTTAAAAACCGCTTTCTGAGCATTTCTACATTGCAAATAAATTAAATCTTCTACTCCCAACATGAAGTCTAAAAAATAACAATGAATAACAAAAGATAGTTACCATCTTTTAAACATCAACTTATGTACATTCTCCTGTTTAATTACATCTAGCACATAAAATTGGAGAAGGCAATGGCACCCCACTCCAGTACTCTGGCCTGGAAAATCCCATGGACAGGGGAGCCTGGTAGGCTGCTAGGGTCGCTAGGAGTCGGACACAACTAAGTGACTTCACTTTCACTGTTCACTTTCATGCATTGGAGAAAGAAATGGCAACCCACTCGTGTTCTTGCCTGGAGAATCCCAGGGATGGAGCCTAGTGGGCTGCCATCTATGGGGTCGCACAGAGTTGGACACAACTGAAGTGACTTAGCAGCAGCAGCAGCAGCACATAAAATAACCCCATAAAACAGGTATTATGATCCCACTTTAAGGTGATGAAACTAAGCGTCAGAAAAGCTATTGAGCCAAGCTGAAACACCTAAGGAGCAGAGGAACAAAAATATAAACATAGGAAATGATGTTAAGTGTTTTGAGGGTTTTTTTTCCTCCCCTAAATGCTAGGATGTTTAGGAAAGCTTTTTCCCCATCTTTTCTCAGAAATCCTTTGTTGAGGCTGTTGGAAGTAAAGCCAATGCTCTGACAGCACAATTAGCTCCAAAGTCTGAGATGCTTAACTTTTTCAAATTACAGGTGTAGGGGTTCTGTTAAGAGAGACAAGGTGGAAAAGCAGGTCAGCATAGAGACAGTCAGCTATTGGAGGAATTTTTTTTAAAAAAGTAAAGAAATCTTGAAGGTGCGTGGAGCCACAGCTCCTATTCTATAAGCATCCTGGATTTCCCAAAACCTGTCTGTTCTCCTTCTGAGCATAATTGTGTGTGTAAGTACAGCCTAGTTATTACCCATTCTAAGTAGCAATTTGATGTGAGCTAAAAGCTCTAAGTCGAGTCTCCGAATGGTTCTGAGAACATCACTGTCAAAGCCAGCCCTGTCTACAGAAGGCCCTGGAATGTCAGCAAACCCAGGATCTGCCCCATATACACAGGCAGCTACGAACAGTGCAGGTATGGCAATTAGGAGCAGAAAGCAGAAAGTTAATTGCTGTGGTGGTGTCCGACTCTTTGCAACCCCATGGACTATAACACACCAGGCTCATCTGTCCAGGCAAGAATACTAGGGCAAGAAGCCATTGCCTTTTCCAGGAGATCTTCCCATCTAGGGATCGAACCCAGGTCTCCTGCATTGCAGGCAGATTCTTTACCGTCTGAACCACTTATCTGCTAAGTCACTTCAGTCGTGTTTGACTCTGTGCGACCCCATAGACGGCAGCCCACCAGGCTCCCCCATCCCTGGGATTTTCCAGGCAAGAACACTGGAGTGGGGTGCCGTTGCCTTCTCCGAACCACTTATCTAGCTCTAAGGAAACTGTCAAAGATGCTAACAAGATATTAACAGGTAGTTGATCTGGTGAATTTTAGCTAGAGACAAGCTGATCAGGCTTATTCTGAAAAATATTCCAGTCTGCACTACATGTATCATAAAGGACAGTTCTCCTACTGTTGTTTTGAACAGAGAAAGGACAGGCAGAGTTGTCTAGCCTGCTGGTTCAGCATCTTCTGGTGGCGAATGGCAGCTACTGAGAAGGCCTGGGCCAGAAGCGCTGATCTAGATCCATGGAAATAAACCATCAGGTTTTACATTAGGAATGTTGAAAGAATACATAGTTGGCCTGCATGGTGGGGCTCATAAACGATGCTTCAGAGCAGTGCTTCTCAGTCTCTAGTACCCATACAAATCATCTGGAGGGCCTATTAATGCACAAACTGCTGGACCCACATGTGTCTGGGTTTCTGATTCAGTCCATCTCGGGTGAAGCCTGAAAATCTGCATTTTTGATAAGCTCCCTGTGTCCTGATCCTGCTGGAAAACACATTAAGAACACAGTTGTAGAACAATCTACTCTGGCTTCAAAGGTATGAAGATTTTCTTTCCTTGATCTAATGTACCTACCAAAGTTTGCTATTTCTGAGAACAATAGATGTCCTTTTCCCCCAATATTCTATCATACATTAACTCTTCTTTTGCAGAGCTAAAAAGAAAAAAAAAGGCAAATCTTCCAAATTCCTCTGAAGTCTAGACATTATAGGATCTCTAGACTAACAGGTTGGATAAATCATGTAAAAAGCAGGAAATCAAGTTATACAGGGTCACTGCTGCTGCTGCTAAGTAGCTTCAGTTGTGTCCGACTCTGTGCGGCAGCCCACCAGGCTCCCCCGTCCCTGGGATTCTCCAGGCAAGGGCACTGGAGTGGGGTGCCATTGCCTTCTCCAATGCATGAAGGTGAAAAGAGAAAGTGAAGTCACTCAGTCGTGTCTGACTCTTAGCGACCCCATGGAGTGCAGCCTACCAGGCTCCTCTGCCCATGGGATTTTCCAGGCAAGAGCACTGGAGTGGGGTGCCATTGCCTTCTCCGACAGTGTCACTAATGTCAGTGAAAGCACTCCCAAATGGTCACTGGTCAGATGAAAAATTTCAACCATTTCTTTCAGCTGGAGGCTGAACCCAACCAATGTCCATTACAGTTGGCCACACAACACTCTAGTGCCACACAGATACTAAAATTTCTTAGCTGACATTCACAGGCCTTGGTTGGAAGAAAGGTGGGAAAGAAGTTGAAATCTTTAAAACTCATATTGCATCTCCAGGTTTTATTAATTTTTTTTTGCAAAAATAATGCTGCCTATCATAGATAGAACAACACAACAACAAAAAGCTAGTCACAGCTGTTGGCTAAAAAAACCTAAAATGAAAGTGCATATGATTATCTCAGGCATGATAAAGGTCCCCCCCCCTCTTGCTGTTCAATCACTAAGATGTGTCTGACTCTTTCTAAACCCATGGACTGCAGCATACCAGGCTTCCCTGCCCTTCACTATCTCCAAAGTTTGCTCAAACGCATGTCTGTTGAGTCAGTTAGGCCATCCAACCATCTCATCCTCTGTTGCCCCATTCTCTTCCTGCTCTCAATATTTCCCAGCATCAAGGTCTTTTCCAATGAGTTGGCATTAGGTGACCAAAGTATTGGAGCTTCATCATCAGTCTTTCCAATGAATATTCAAGATTGATTTCCTTTAGGATTGACTGGCTTGATCTCCTTGCTGTCCAACTCCCTTGAGTTTTCCTTACATAAAATTTAGAAGATTTCATTATCCTCACTTATTTGTCAGACACTGAGAATTTAGCAGCCAAGAAATAGTAATGTAGAATCATTAGTATACATCATCAGAATACATCGTAGCACCTGGAGATCTTATTAGACAAGTACAATCCCAGGTCACATAGGCAAAATGGCCAGGAATCTATATTTTAACAAGTGTGACTTAAATATCACAGGAGCACAAAGTAATGCGCCCAAGGGTCCCTAAAAGACAGGACTTAGCCCAACAGAGGGGACAACTGATTGTAGTTTTCCAGAGCAGGAAGATTTATTATGCCAGGTAGCCACTGGTGGCTCAGAAGGTAAAGAATCTGCCTGCAATGCAGGAGACCCAGGTTCAATCCCTGGGTCAGGAAAATCCCCTGGAGAAGGGAATGGTTACCCACTCCAGTATTCTTGTCTGGGAAATCTCATGGACAGAGGAGCCTGGTGGGCTACTGCCCAAGGGGTCACAAAGAGTCAGACTCAACTGAGTGACTAACACACAGCAATTGCTGAGATCAGCTACTCAGTGGCCAGTAAGTACCTAAACAGCAACCAATAACTTTGTGTTACCCAACTGTGAAAACAAATATTAAGTTTATAATTCTTTCAGGACATTAAGATGTATGAGGGTTCAAAGCTAAACTCATAACTATATTTTAAAATGTTTTATTAAATCCACTAAATGTGAGGAAATTAATTTTATATTGATGAATGAAGTAGGTTAATCAGAAACAGACCCTTCCATTTATATTAGGAATGTTAGGAACTAAAACCATAAAAATCCCATTCTTTTATTTAAAGCCATTGCTTCAAAATAGCAAATAATGTGATGATGGATAACCAAGCTTATTGTGGTGATTATTTTGCAGTAAAGACAAATATTGAATTATTATGCTATACACCTGAAGTTAATTTAATGTTCTATGTCAACTATATAAAATTTATACAAATATAAAACAAAAACAAAATAATGATATTTATTACCTGATCTGCTTTTCAAGAAGACTAGGTGAGGCATGCAGGGCAAGCATGGTTAATTCCATTTTATAGGAAAGAACGATGTGGATGGATCAAAATTACATTTCCAAAGTCACCTGGCCCATGAATATCAGATGGCAAAGCCATGTTTTCTGACTTTAAGACTTTACCACTATAGAGTATGGCTTTGTTATTATTACTAAAAAGCATTAAATAGGTTTTTTTTAAGTTGCTTTGTAAAAGGATAAATCTATATAAAGCAAATAAATAATTATAATTATTTTCAGTTATCTACTTGCCTAGGGAAGATCTGAGCTCCCCAGGTAATGCTAGTGGTAAAGAAGAACCTGTCAGTGCAGGAGATATAAGAGCCTCGGGTTCGATCCTTGGGTCAGGAAGATCCCCTGGAGGAGCACATGGCAACCCACTCAGTATTCTTGCCTAGAGAATTCCATGGACAGAAGAGCCTGGCACGCTATAGACCAAGGCATCACAAAGAGTCAGACACAACTGAAGCAACTTAGCATACAGCACTGGGGAGATTTATGCCCAAATACTTGAAGTTCCTATTCAACGTTGCCAGTTTGCATACCTTTTAGGTGGGACATTTTTATGCTGTAAATTATACTCAGTTTTCACTTTACTCCTACTCACGTTTTCTAGTCAATATTTCAGTTTCAAAGAGGCTTTCCATTGGCGAACCATGGGAAAAATTCCACAGGCAACATTAGAGAAAGTCAAAAGACTTGTAGGTGGCCATAATGAAGCCTGTAGCCAGCAAATAGGGGGTCTGGCCCACTGTTCTCCCCAAAACTCCCACCAAAATTTCTGTTTCCTTCCCAGAGTAATCATTGAGAATGCTCACAGGCCGGCTTTGACGGAGACTATACAGATTTATATTTCCCAGGTAGATCAGAGTTAAAAAATTCACCTGCCAATGCAGGAGATGCAGGAGACGTGAGTTCGATCCCTGAGTTGGGAAGCTCCCTTGGAAAAGGAAATAGCAACCCACTTCAGTATTCTTGCCAAGGAAATTCCATGGACAGAGGAACCTGGAGGGCTACAGTCCATGAGGTGGCAAAGAGTTGGACTGCTGCTGCTGCTGGTAAGTCGCTTCAGTCGTGTCCAACTCTATGCAGCCCCATAGTTGGCAGCTCACCAGGCTCCCCCGTCCCTGGGATTCTCCAGGCAAGAACACTGCAGTGGGTTGCCATTTCCTTCTCCAAACACGCAGAGTACATACAGATTTACAGATATTTTATCTCCAACAATATTGCATATTTTGGAATCCTTGCTTAGTATCATGATACAAAAGATAATGAGTCAATCAGTTAGCGTAGAACTCTAGCCCTGGCTAATATCAGATTTAAAGTATCCTTACCATTTTTCTTTTTTTCTGAATAATATTGCAAACTGAAGGCTTATTTCCTAAACAAACTGACATGAGGCATTAGTAGTCCTGCTTTGGAAATGTTTCAAAAGCAAATTTCAAAATAATTTACCTTATAATTTATAATATAAGCCTATGTCTGTTTAGAAGTCTCCATTGTCATATGTGAGGAGTTAGTCACTGGTGGGGATTAACAGAATGTGATGTTTACCTATAAATGAAGTACAGAAGTTCTATAAACGAAGTACTGAAGTTGTGCCAAAAACGCCACCCACTTATGATCAACTAGAATATACCAAGAACATACAGGTTGAATTTTTAAACTTCAGAAAATATAATTTGACTATGATAATGGCAGTTCTAATTATTTAATTCTTTTATCTTTCAAACTCAGTAATATAATAAGGATGTTTAATGCTACCCATGTCTTTTTAAAAAGAAAAAAAAAACAATGTCTTTAGCTAAAAATTCTCCTTAAGAAAACAGTTTTTGAAATGACAGGCAATACTTCACCATGCGGTCTTTAAGATATAAAAATTGCAATGATAAAGTTTCACCCCTCCGTGAAGTCTACGTCCTGCCAAATTCTAAATTACACTTTCAGAAATGTTTCAATTATGCAAATCTGTTTTGTTACATTTTAAAATAAGGAAACTTGTTCTCATGTTCATGAAAATTAAAGGAAAAAAAATTAGAAGAAAGGCTGAGGTGATCTCTTAGAATGGACACAGCCAGCCTTCCTTCCTTCCTTCCCTCACTCTCTCCGTTCTTTCTTTCTTCCTTTTCTGCCAAACTCTAGTTGAGAGTCCATGGCTGATTTGTAGGGTCCATTTGATATTCTCAGAGAAAAATGTTGCATGTAATGGATCACCAACCAAGACCTACCTTACAGCTCAGGGAACCCTGCTCAATGTTATGTGACAGCCTGGATAGGAGGGGGCTTTGGGGGAGAATGGATACACATATATTTATGGTTGAGTCCTTTCACTGTTCACCTGAAACTATCACAGCATTGTTAAACAGCTATACCCCTAAACAAAATGTTTTTGGAGTTAAAAAAATTAAATTAAAAAAGAAAATTTTGTGTGTATGTATGTATATTTTGTGTGTGTGTATATATTAAGTCCAACAATATTACAGAGAACTGAATCTCATGTTCCTTTCTTCTCTCAGTTCTCTTCTGCAGCACCTTCTTCTACTTGCTTGGTCCTGGCTACATCTTCCCAACCTATCTGGTTATCAACCTCTAAGCTTCCCAGCTCCAGTCAAAACTCCTCTGCTGGGGGCTTCCCTGGTGGTCCAGTGATAAAGAATCCATCTGCCAATGCAGGACACACGGGTTCGATCCCTGGTCTGGGAAGATCCCACCTGTCAAGGAGCAACTAAGCCTGTGCGCCACAACTACTGAGCCTGTGCTCTAGAGCCTGGGAGCTGCAGCTACTGAAACCAGATGCTGCTGAAGCCTGAGCTCCCTAGAGCCTGGGCTTCACAAGAAAAGCCACCACAGTGAGAAACCCGTGCACGGCAACTCGAGAGTGGCCCCCACTCATAGCAACCAGAGAAAGCCCGTACACAGCAACAAAGGCCCAGCACAGCCCAAAATAAATAAATTAAAAAAAAAAAAAAAAAAAGCTCCTCTGCTACATGGCTCTCCGGTTAGGGGCTCTAAAGACACCAGAGATGCCCAGTGTGGAATGAGGAAGGCTTCCTGACAGACACCAAAGTCATAGGACTCTATGAGGAGGAAAGGGGCAGAGATCTGGGATGGTGATGAAAATGTTTTTCAACCAATGGTTTCTTATTTCTACCAACCTATCAGTGTTCCAGGACATTCTACTAGGAAAGAACAGACAAAGCTTAATGATATGCAGCAATCAGTGTGAGCAAATCTCATGTAATAGCATCAGATACGACACCAGTCAGTTCCTGCTTAGTTTGAAATACATTTTTCCCTATGAAGACAGTTTTCCTTCCTAATAATTATGTAAATGAATTTGCAATTAGTGAGCACATGCCAACTGCTCGGTGAGATAGTAAGAAAATGTGGCAGGTAGAAGGAAGAGGTGAGAATCAGTTCAGTTCAGTTCAGTCGCTCAGTCGTGTCCGATTCTTTGCAACCCTGTGATTCGCAGCACTCCAGCCTCCCTGTCCATCGCCAACTCCCGGAGTTCACTCAAACTCATATTCATTGAGTTGGTGATGCCATCCAGCTATCTCATCCTCTGTCGTCCCCTTTTCCTCCTGCCCCCAATCCCTCCCAGCACATAGTCTTTTCCAATGAGTCAACTCTTCGCATGAGGTGGCCAAAGTCCTGGAGTTTCAGCTTTAGCATTAGTCTTTCCAATGAATACCCAGGACTGATCTCCTCTAGAATGGACTGGTTGGATCTCCTTGCAGTCCAAGGGACTCTCAAGAGTCTTCTCTAACACCACAGTTCAAAAGCATCAATTCTTCGGCACTCTGCCTTCTTCACAGTCCGACTCACATATCCATACATGACCACTGGAAATACCATAGCCTTGACTAGATGGACCTTTGTTGGCAAAGTTATGTCTCTGCTTTTTATTATGCTATCTAGGTTGGTCATAACTTTCCTTCCAAGGAGTAAGCGTCTTTTTAATTTCTTGGCTGCAGTCACCATCTGCAGTGATTTTGGAGCCCAGAAAAATAAAGTCTGACACTGTTTCCACTGTTTCCCCATCTATTTCCCATGAAGTGATGGGACCAGATGCCATGATCTTCGTTTTCTGAATGTTGAGCTTTAAGCCAACTTTTTCACTCTCCTCTTTCACTTTCATCAACAGGCTTTTTAGTTCCTCTTTACTTTCTGCAATAAGGGTGGTGTCATCTGCATATCTGAGTTTATTGATATTTCTCCTGGCAATCTTAATTCCAGCTTGTGCTTCCTCCAGCCCAGTGTTTCTCATGATGTACTCTGCATGTAAGTTAAATAAGCAGGGTGAAAATATACAGCCTTGATGTACTCCTTTTCCTATTTGGAACCAGTCTATTGTTCCATGTCCAGTTCTAACTGTTATTTCCTGACCTGCATATAGGTTTCTCAAGAGGCAGGTCAGGTGGTCTGGTATTCCCATCTCTTGAAGAATTGTCCACAGTTTATTGTGATCCACACAGTCAAAGGCTTTGGCATAGTCAATAAAGCAGAAATAGATGTTTTTCTGGAACTCTCTTGCTTTTTCCATGATCCAGTGGATGTTGGCAATATGATCTCTGGTTCCTCTGCCTTTTCTAAAGCCAGCTTGAGAAAATAATAGCAAATGAAGCAACTGACAAACAACTAATCTCAAAAATATACAAGCAACTCCTGCAGCTCAATTCCAGAAAAATAAAAGACCCAATCAAAAAATGGGCCAAAGAACTAAACAGACATTTCTCCAAAGAAGACATACACATGGCTAACAAACACATGAAAAGATGCTCAACATCACTCATTATCAGAGAAATGCAAATCAAAACCACAATGAGGTACCATTTCATGCCAGTCAGAATGGCTGCGATCCAACAGTCTGCAAGCAATAAATGCTGGAGAGGGTGTGGAGAAAAGGGAACCCTCTTACACTGTTGGTAGGAATGCAAACTAGTACAGCCACTATGGAGAACAGAGTGTAGATGCCTTCAAAAACTGGAAATAAAACTGCCTTATGACCCAGCAATCCCACTGCTGGCCATACACACCGAGGAAACCAGAATTGAAAGAGACACATGTACCCCAATGTTCATCTCAGCACTGTTTATAATAGCCAGGACATGGAAGCAACCCAGATGTCCAGCATTAGACGAATGGATAAGAAAGCTGTGGTACATATACACAATGGAGTATTACTCAGCCATTAAAAAGAATACATCTGAATCAGTTATAATGAGGTAGATAAAACTGGAGCCGATTATACAGAGTGAAGTAAGCCAGAAAGAAAAACACCAATACAGTATACTAATGATAACCCTGTATGCGAGACAGCAAAAGAGACACAGATGTATAGAACAGTCTTTTGGATTCTGTGGGAGAGGGAGAGGGGGGATTATTTGGGAGAGTGACATTGAAACATGTACAATATCATATATGAAATGAATCGCCAGTCCAGGTTCGATGCATGATACTGGATGCTTGGGGCTGGTGCACTGGGATGACCCAGAGAGATGGTATGGGGAGGGAGGAGGGAGGGGGTTTCAAGATAGGGAACACGTGTATACCTATGGCGGATTCATGTTGATGTATGGCAAAACCAATACAATATTGTAAAGTAATTAACCTCCAATTGAAATAAATAAATTTATATTTAAAAAAATAAATAAATAAAACCAGCTTGAACATCTGGAAGTTCACGGTTCACGTATTGCTAAAGCCTGGCTTGGAGAATTTTGAGCATTACTTCACTAGCATGTGAGATGAGTGCAATTGTGTGGTAGTTTGAGCATTCTTTGGCATTGCCTTTCTTTGGGACTGGAATGAAAACTGACCTTTTCCACTGCTGAGTTTTCCAAATTTGCTGGCATATTGAGTGCAGCACTTTCACAGCATCGTTTTTCAGGATTTGAAACAGCTCAACTGGAATTCCATCACCTCCACTAGCTTTGTTTGTAGTGATGCTTTCTAAGGCCCACTTAACTTCACATTTCAGGATGTCTGGCTCTAGGTGAGTGATTACACCATCGTGATTATCTGGGTCATGAAGATCTTTTTTTGTACAGTTCTTCTGTGTTTCTTGCCACCTCTTTTTAATATTTTCTGCTTCTGTTAGGTCCATACCATTTCTGTCTTTTATCGAGCCCATCTTTGCATGAAATGTTCCCTTGGTATCTCTAATTTTCTTGAGGTGAGAATAAAGCTTATAAAATAAATAAATATATGTATGTGTGGGTATCTCTGTGTGTGTGTATATATATAGACACCATAAACAATAGGTAATTGAAGCTTCAGCATCAGTCCTTCCAATGAATATTCAGGGTTGATTTCGTTTAGGATTGACTGGTTTGATCTCCTTGCTGTCCAAGGCACCCTTAAGAGTCTTCTCCAGGACCACAATTTGAAAGTACCATAAGCAACTTAAAAAAAAAACAAACAAATTTCTCCCCATGCCTACCTATGATCTTGAAATAAAAGCTAAAAATAGGAACAACAATACCCTACCAGTTTTTTGAGCAAATTGCTGAGATAGAGAACAACCCTGATGGAAAGTACCTTCACTCTCCAGAAACAGAACAGGAATATCAGAGATCTACTTAACACAAAATATACTCAGTTTCACAGTTGGAAAAACATTCACGTCCATAAGTGGAATTTCAGTGTCTGGTGCAGTCAGTGGGTGAAAAAGAAAAGGGAGTCTTTCTACACAATTGTTAATGATGATACAACTTGAAAGTGGATTTGCATCATTACCCAGAAGCCCGCAGTCAAGCAGGAATGCCAACACCACAGATATTCCCAATGGGACCCAAGTTACGGGCAGTACCTGGCCTGTCTCCCAAGGTGGTCAACAGAAACAGTGGATTTACCTTGTTTCCTCTGGGTCCTTCCTGTAACCTGAACACAGCATAGAAAGGCCCACCATTAATTGAGAAGGGAAGGGAGGAAGAGAGCTCCGTATTTCCCCAGGCCAGCAGTGCCTCAGGCAGAACTCAAAAAATAAGAATATAAATATTTTTCGAAGTGCCAACTTTCTGTCTCAGCAAAATGTGTTGCTGTCTAATAATTTAAAAACTACAACCACAGGCACAGATGGTGGGGATGGGCTATAACAGCTTCCTAGTCTCTCCTTTGACCTCTTCCATTCTCACATCTAATGCAAAATGGCTTTTTCACCGTGTCTCATCTAACTGGCTTATGTTTAGAAGACTTTTCCACAGGACAGAGATAGGGTCCAGGGGCTTCCCTGACAGCACCAGGGTCAATGGTGTCCCTCCCAGGGAACCAAAACCAGCTTGAAAGAATAGACTGGCCTCCAAGGAAGGCGCCAGGGTGTTGAGTAAACGACAGCATCCACATCCTGAGTTTTCCCTACAAAGGGCACATTCCTGGAGCTGGACAGAAGAGAAACTCGAATAAAATGCACCTGCTCTCAGGAACAAGACACAAGAACAAATAAGAGTTTCAACAACCAGCACATGAATAGGAACAAAGGACAGGCCGGCTGCAAGTGTTTCACTCCGAGAGAGTGATGAGGGAGAGAACTCAGACACTCCAGTGGGGGCTTTGCCATCCACTGAGGCTTGTTGACATGGGATCAGACCTTCCCCCGGATGGTCCATGGGACAGACATAGAGCTCTGGGACACAGTACCACTGACCGCAAGGTCTTTCTGGTGAGGTCCTTATAGGATGTGCACACCATTTAACCTGTAAAACCACTTAGTGAGGTGGGAGACATACTATCATCCCTTATAGCTGAGAATATCAAGGGTAACAGAGGGCTTCCCTGGTGGCTCAGACACTAAAGAATCTGCCTGCAGTGCAGGAGAACTGGGTTCAATCCTTAGGTTGGGAAGGTCCCCTGGAGGAGGGAATGGCTACCCACTCCAGGATTCTTGCCTGGAGAATTCCATGGACAGAGGAGCCTGGTGGGCTATTGTCCATTGAGTCACAGAGAGTCAGACATGACTGAGTGACTAACAACAACGAGGTTCAGTGAACGTCCAAGGCCACAGTGCCCGGAAGTGGCAGGTATCCTTTCACCAGGTTGGAAGAGAGGCAGTGGTAAGCCGACGTTCTGCAATCCCAAGATCATGGGAACTGGATAAAAAAAGAGGCCAGTTAAGAATACCACAATGGTCCAAGTATATAACTGAGTATATAAGGTTAGTAGGTTCCCAACAAATAGGCGTTCAGTGCAGAGATAAAAAAGCTATAGAACCTGTTATAGGAAGAAACCTGACAATAATCAGAACTATATAAAATTAGTGGTGATATGAGAAGAGGCAAGTGGAGACAATTTAGTCCAAAGCTAGATAAATACATTTCTACAGTGTTGACTTTGGTGATATGAAGAGACAGCAATGTCTGTGGTCACTTGCAAGTCAAAAGTAGTCAGTGACTTTATGATCACCTGGTTCTTAACTTTTAAAACCATGCTCTCCTGTCACATTAAATGAGTTTTGTGTTAGTTGCTGAACCATGCAATCCATTTGCTTTATGGAAGAAGGTAGCTTATTCCATGCAATTCTAGCCACAAAACAATAACCATTAAGCTTAATCCCACTTTAGCAATACAAATTTTACCAACCAGAAAAAATAATGGGCAAAACACAATTTAGTTAAAAGGAAAAAAAAAAAAGTAGCATTTTCAGTAAGAAACAAGAGAACTGGGGGTGAGAGGACTTTTGGGTCTAAAGAAAATAGACAAGTCTTCCATAAAACCACCTAAAACTATTATTTGGCTATTCTAGTTTTTCCCTTTAAGGAGAAAGAGATCTCATCTTTACACAAGTACATTAAAGTTCCAGCTAGCTGAAAGCTAGGTAAGAAAAAGAGAGGATTCGGATGTGAATTTTCTGAATTGAGTATCTGTGCAGAAGACAACCATTCCTGGTCCTTGCAACCTCAAGCAAAACAGCAGCAATGGGGTACGGTAAACAAACAAAAAAAACAAACTCACACAAATTATCTTATTTCCAAAACAAGAGACTCACAGACATGGAAAATAAACTTATGGTTACCAAAGGGGAAAGGGGTGGGGTTGGAATAACTTAGCTGTCTGGGATTAACATACACACACTACTATGTATAAAATAATCAACAAGGCTACCACACAGCAAGGAACTATACTCAATATTATGTAATAACCTGTAAAGGAAAAGAATCTAAAAAGGTGTGTGTGTGTGTGTGTGTGTGTGTGTGTGTGTTGGGTCGGGGCGAGTAGCTTCCCTGGTGGCTCAGACTCTAAAGAATCTGCCTGCAATGCAGGAGATCTGGGTTGGATCCCTGGGTTGAGAAGATCCTCTGAAGAAGGAATTGACTACTCACTCCAGTAAGAACACTCCAGCAAGAATGCCTGGAGAATTCCATGGACAGAGAAGCCTGGCAAGCTACTCCATGGGGTCACAAAGAGTCGGACATGACTGAGCAACTAACACTTGGTTGGCCAAAAGGTTCATTTGGTTGCTTTCCGTAACATATATATATGACTGAGCGACACACACTTACACATAACACTAATCACTGTGCTGTATACCTAAAATTTACACAATAATATACTTCAATAAAATATTTTTTTTAAAGAACAGAGTCTTGGAAATAGGATAGGCTCCTCAGCAGCCCTCCAAGCCTGGGCAACTTATCTCCATCAATTGTGTATCTGCAAGTATTCAACAGACATCTGTTGTGTAACTATCCTACATTCGGGGGCAGGGGGTATGCAGAGGGACATAATACAAATTTTGTCCAAAAAATTTGCAGTTCAGTAGGGGCATGCAAGCCTGTAATCAATCTACAGGCTTAAAGTGTTGGAGGTGTTCTAATAGCTTCTTTGGGGGTGGTAAAGGGAACAAGCAGAAAAGAACAGTCAACTTTACTGAGAGGAAGAAGAAAAGAGACATAGCAAAGCCTCAAAGAGAAGGTCATCTTTGATCGAAGCCTTGACAAAAGGGTTGATATTTACCAGGTGCTTATGCTTGGTAGCAGTTATAGTGATATATATGTATTTGTATGTGTGGAGGTGGAGTGCTTTTGCCAGGCATAGAAAATACCACGAAAAAGCACAGAACTAGAACGGTAAGCAGTTCACTCTGGCTGACACACTAATTTGAGGTCTAAATTAGAGGAAAACCTTGGGGTTGGAAAGGTCTTAAAAGCATAAGGTTTATTCATAACTCATAAACAATAAACAAAAATGAATTTGCCAAAATTACAGTAAGAATTGAAAAACAAAGGAAAGATACAAACTTGACATTGACATATAGAATATGGGACATGAGCCATATTGGCATATGGAAAAGCAAAGGGTTTACAGCTGGTAGTAACTGATAAAAGATGCATAAACTAATTAGAAACAGATGAAAGACAATTTGCAAGAGAAATAATAAAATATCCAATGAAAATATGCTAATATATTCAGCCTCACTACAAAACAAGGAATAAAATTTAAAGCAATAACATATATTATTTATAGTATCAGACTGGCAAAAGTGATACACTGTAAATAAGGTGTCAATAAAAGTGCAGGAAAATGTATACCCAACAGCAGAGGTAAGACACTACCAAATAAGATTCTGGAGCTGATTTGACAATATTTAGAAAAACTCTTCAACCCAATATAATAGGCCCTTTCAGAATTTAAGCTTAATTAATCAAACTAACACAAAAAGCCATATTTTATAGATATATAAAATTAGCATTATTTAGAAGACCCATGAGATAAATCTAAATGTTTGGCAGTAATTTATTTAAATAAATTCTGGTATATCTAAACTATGGAATATATTAAATAAAATAATATGTTTTTTTTTTTCTTTTTTGACAAGGAGGATAACCACAACAAAATGTTAGGTGAGAAAAAGCACCTGATTTTGGCATATTGACAATGTTCACTAAAAGAAATGATGCTGAAAAAAGAATTTTCAGGAAAGCCCATGTGTTGAAGGCAGTCAACCACAACACAGTATCCATGAACTTGGACCCCATCATAGATACAGGTCATGTGGGGAAATATTGGTTGGCTAAAAGCTTATTTCAGTTTCTTTATGTAACATTTTAAGGAAAAATCCAAACAATACTTTTGGCCAACCCAATAGTACCATTTTAATCTTCCAGCCTCTATCAAATAATACACAAATCTAGAAAACATAATAACTACAGATTTGTCTCCTTTTTGAGGGCTCCAGAGACATAAAATTAACATTGTTGAAAGAAAAACCAATCCTTCAATTACATATGCTAAAGTTTTAAGCAGATAAAAATTAAACTGGTAGAAAAATTCAATAAATGTTTAATATCATATATTAAAACAACCAAATAAAGCTAACTTTGACCTTCTTAAACGTTAGTGAATTCCAAAGATTTCTAAATAATGTATCATTTAATTGGGAATAATCAGAAATACTCATACATGTATGTTATATAAAGTATCACATTTCCAACAATTAAAAGGAAATATGAAACTATATATAATGAAACCCTCATACATTCCTGATGGAAGTATGAGTTGGTTAAAACATCTTAGAAAACTATTTGCTAGAATGACATATACA
Organism: Redunca redunca; assembly: GCA_006410935.1. Taxonomy (NCBI): domain Eukaryota; kingdom Metazoa; phylum Chordata; class Mammalia; order Artiodactyla; family Bovidae; genus Redunca; species Redunca redunca. The sequence continues at coordinate 256,366 of SJYQ01005684.1, read as the reverse complement.
CTGTGATGCAGCAATTTTGCTCTCAGGTATATAATCCTCTCATATACAGAAACATACATATGGGCTTCCCTGGTGACTCAGATGATAAAGAATCTGCCCACAGTGCAGGAGACCCAGGTTCTATCCCTGGGTCAGGATGATCCCCTGGAGGAGGGAATGGCTATCCACATCTTAGTTCACATCTTAGTTCAAATTCTCCCCCTACCTAAGCTGTGTCTCTCATTCCCCTATAGATGTTGTTGCCAAAGGGGCTCCCAGGTAAACTTTCTTCGTGCAAACCTCTGAGTTTCAGAGTGTTTTTTGGTGGACTCAAGAAAGTTGGTACCAGAAATACAGCAGCAACAGCCATCAGACAGCAAGGAGGACCCACCACCAGCAGAGAACTGACAGCCCCTGGGATATGACAAGGGTGTTGTGGCGAAAACTTTCACCAGTGGACAGGAATACGCTATACAATACCGTGCTCTCTGAAAGGTGAAGTAGTCGTTACAAGGGCAATGGGATCAGCTTGCTCTTGCTGCTGCTGTTGTTCAGGTGCTAAGTCACAACTGACTCTTTGTGATCCCATGGATTGCAACACACCAGGCTTCCCTGTCCTTTACCGTCTCCCAGAGTTTGCTCAAACTCATGTCCATTGAGTCGGTGATGCCATCCAACTATCTGATCCTCTGCTGCCCCTTCCTCCTACCTTCAATCTTTCCCAGCATCAGGATCAGCTCCTTGCTGAGGATACACTACAGAAAGACAACAGAGGCCACCAATGTTCAGCGCAGTATGACGTTTAAGGAGACTCTCTCTGATCTCCACTGACAACTTTTAGTAGCTTAATATAATGCTCATTTTATTCTCTCTTGTGATCTGTGAGCTGCTGCTGCTGCTGCTGCTAAGTCACTTCAGTTGTGTCCAACTCTGTGCAACCCCACCAGCCTCCACCATTCCTGGGATTCTCCAGGCAAGAACACTGGAATGGGTTGCCATTTCCTTCTCTAATGCATGAAATTGAAAAGTGAAAGTGAAGTCACACAGTCGTATCCGACTCTTCTCGACCCCATGGACTGCAGCCTACCAGGCTCCTCTGTCCATGGGATTTTCCAGGCAAGAGTACTGGAGTGGGGTGCCATTGCCTTTTCCAGGTCTGTGAGCAGACTGCACTCAACTGTGCAGCTTTGCTCCTCCACGTGGTGCTCCTGGGGTCATCTGAGGGCTCAAGAAATATGGCTCACTCCTACGGCTGGCATGAGACTCTTGCTCTAAGACGTCAGCTTAGCATTTCAACGGGAGCACCTCAATTGTCCTTCACGTTGACCTCTCCATGGAGTTTGGGCTCCTCATTGCATGGTGGCTGGGTTCCAAGAGAACAAGAAAGCTGCCAGGCCTCTTATGGGCTCAGAATCCCAGGAACACAACCATTACTTCAGGCCCATTCTTTTTGGTCATAGCGAGTCACAACCTCAACACAGATTCAAGGAAAACAGAAATAAGCACCATTTCTTGATGGGACACACTTACGTACACTCATGGGGGGAGAATTGGCAGGGGTGGAGGGGTATTCTCAACTCGTGAGACTAACCACACAGCCTCCTTGGAACGTATATGGAGACTCCCAGCTCCTGCAGTCAGAGAGAAGAAAAGGCTGAAGAGGAGGCCTCAGGCTCAAATATGAGGAAACTTGACTTCTCAGCCAGCCTGAGCAAGTCTGCTTTGCCAAGGTCATGGCCTTTCTGCAAAGGAGAGGGACCCTGAGATTCCAGATAAGAGCATCTCAGTCAAGACACTTGAAAAGACTGCTTCACAAAATTTCCATGAACCTTGTTGACCTAACCAAGTGACCCACTCCCCTCTCTAAGGCTTTACCAATCCCTGTACAAAGATGCTGAGGCCTCTGCCTGGCAAGAAAACAAGTGTATTACCATAACAATACAGTCCACTTCCCCTGTAAGCTTCCAGAAAAATTACTAGGTCAAGTCACACTGTTGCTGTGCCCATGCTGGGTCTGCTGTGGGAGGAGAAGGTCTAGATACTGAAGGAGCTGTGGGACCAGACCTACGCACATGGTCAGAGCTGAGAGAATGGGCTCAGGTGGATGCTGAGAGTCCCGGACCTAGTGGGGAAGAACATACAATTAAATAAAGGACAGGTCACTGATACAGAAATAATCGTCACCCACCATATAAGATGTAACTCCCTAAAACTGAATCTAGAAGATAGTGTGAACATGCTGCTAGGGTGACCCCTTAAAATTTGGAGAAAGCAACAGTCCACACTCTGGCAGACAATAGAAGAAAGGACAAAAAGATACAGACACATGGGAGCATATGTTTTCTAGGACATACGAAGGCCAGAAAACCTACCCGGTGACAACATTCTGTAGGAGGTCCCAGAGGACACACAGTTTACCAAAGCGGTAAGAAATGTACCGGTTACATAGGTACAGACAACACTGACATGTTTGATGGTGCTGGCCTCCAAGCCCAGGGCTGATGGTAGGAGGCGCTAGTACAGAGCAACGTTCCTGACAGCAAAGCTGAGCGTGATTATCATCAAGAAAGGCAGCTGGAATAGCAGCCAGGAATTGTTGACCTATTCAGGGTAATGGGTGGTTAATAAAAATCAGCAATTTTCAAGGAAAGAGAGACGGATAGCAGCGAGGATAGTGTCCAATGATATGATCAAAACAAATCAAAGGTGGGTGAGCAGGAAGTTGAGAAGGGCTGTCTCAAGAAAATTCATGATCCCTTACCTAATGTCTGAACCTGAGCCAATTTTTAGACACCAAAGCCCACTAACTAAAAGGAAACTGGGTTCCTAAGAAGGACTCAGAAACCATGGCAAGTATGTACGTTAATGATTTATCCAATCTTTCCTTCTGCGAAGATGTCTACAGTCACTTGCTCAGGTATATTCACAGACTAGGGAAAGGGGAGTACTCAGAGGTGGCAAGGACTGTTGAACCCAGGAAGCAAGATTCCAGGCAGTGCTGCACAACTTGCGTGTCTGGTCAGAGAGTCTGGAAGGAGAATGACAGGAAGGCTGGGAGGATGCAAGGTCCTACAGTATAGCACCAAGAACCATATTCAACCTCCTATGATAAACCATTAGGGAAAAGGATATGAATAAAAATATATTAAATAGATAACTGAATCACTTTGCTGTACAGTAGAAATTAACACAACATTGTAAATCAACTGTACTCAAAAATTTTTAAAAAGACTGAGAAATGTGGAAGTTTGACAGAAAACAACAAAATTCTGTAAAGCAATTATCCTTCAATAAAAAAAAATTAATTAAAAAGAAAAAAAAGATTGGGAGGAAAAAGGTCTAGGGAGAGGATCTTTAAAGGACCATGAGAGGACCTTTAAAGGACAAAGTATGAAGAGCTTGAAGGACTTGTTAACCTATGTAGGAGCCCTCCAGGGAGAAGCCATCACAGAAGAGGCAGATACAATGGCCAGATAGATGATACAGTCAACTAACGTCAGCCAGCACCCCCTTGGCCACCCAAAGGGTAGCATGACGGGTGCATGAATGGAGAAGCCACAGTAGTGAGCATGGATGCTGATCCACTGACTGCCCTAGCCGCTTGTCAAATCTACCAGCGGCAGAAACTAACACTGAGACCCTCACAGGCCACTAACCTCCTGGGAGGACCACCTGGCCAGCTGAAGTACCCTGGAAACCTGACACTCTGCAAAAGGCAGTGATTCATCTTAATCTCATACCTACTCCAAGTATGAGTGTGCTTTAATTCCAAAGGATCTCAGCCAGCACCACAGTCCACAGGCTTGCAAAGTATTTAGTCCGTAGGCAAAGAATGCTGGGTAGCATCACATTGGACCAGAGGTTCACCTACATCAAAGAATGGATGGAGGATCCCATCATGAGTCACACCCCTCAAAAGCTACTAGCCTGAGAGAGGATGGATTGGCCGTTTGAACTTTTTATTTTGTGTGATTCATAAAAAGTACATGCCTGTGTGCTAAGTCACTTCAGTCATGTCCAACTCTTTGTGACCCCATGGACTGCAGTCTGCCAGACTGCTCTGTCCATGGGATTCTCCAGGCAAGAATATTGGAGTGGGTTGCCATTTCGTACTCCAGGGAGTCTTACCGACCCAGGGATCAAATCTGCATCTCTTAAATCTCTCACATTCTCAAGTGAATTCTTTACCACTGACTCCACCTGGGGAGCCCAAAAAGTACATCACTTCAGTTCAGTCGCTCAGTCGCGTCTGACTCTTTGCGACCCCAGGAAATCACAGCACGCCAGGCCTCCCTGTCCATCACCATCTCCCGGAGTTCACTCAGACTCACATCCATCGAGTCAGTGATGCCATCCAGCCATCTCATCCTCTGTCGTCCCCTTCTTCTCCTGCCCCCAATCCCTCCCAGCATCAAAGTCTTTTCCAATGAGTCAACTCTT
>SJYQ01005684.1:208257-250911 GCA_006410935.1 Redunca redunca | reverse complement strand
ACTTCCAATTTGCCTTGATTCATGGACCTGACATTCCAGGTTCCTATGCAATATTGCTCTTTACAGCATCAGACCTTGCTTCTATCACCAGTCACATCCACAGCTGGGTATTATTTTTGCTTTGGCTCCATCCTTTCATTCTTTCTGGAGTTATTTCTCCACTGACCTCCAGTAGCATATTGGGCACCTACTGACCTGGGGAGTTCCTCTTTCAGTATCCTATCATTTTGCCTTTTCATACTATTCATGGAGTTCTCAAGGCAAGAATACTAAAGTGGTTTGCCATTCCCTTCTTCAGTGGACCACATTCTGTCAGACCTCTCCACCATGACCCGCCCGTGGGCATGGCTTGGTTTCATTGAGTTAGACTAGGCTGTAGACCATGTGATTAGATTGACTAGTTTTCTGTCAGTATGTTTTCAGTGTGTCTGCCCTCTGATGCCCTCTTGCAACACCTACCATCTTACTTGGGTTTCCCTTACCTTGGGTGTTGGGTATCTCTTCACGGCTGCTCCAGGAAAGCACAGCCGCTGTTCCTTACCTTGGACAAGGGGTATCTCCTTACCGCTGCCCTTCCTGACCTGCAATGTGGGATGGCTCCTCTAGGCCCTCCTACGCCCACGCAGCCACTGCTCCTCGGGCTGCTGTTCCGGGCTGCTGCCCTTGGCCTCGGGCGCCGCCCCTGGCCTCCAGCGCAGAGTGGCTCCTCCCGGCTGCTGCCCCTGGCCTCGGACGCAGGGTAGCTCCTCTCGGCTGTTCCTGCGCCGTGGCAGCCTGGCACTCTCGGCTGCTGCTCCTGACCTCGGACGTGGGGTAACTCCTCTCAGCCACGCTTAGGGAGCCAGGTCGCAGCTGCCGGCACTTACATAATGTTATCTAATTATTTTGATTTGGAGTCCATGGAAGAGTTATGTTTACATGATGCTAAATACATAATCAATGTTATTACAACAAATGCTTACCGTGTTACGAAAATTATAACAAGTAACATAGAGACCACGGTTTCTCTCAGCACAATGAGGGTCGCTAGCATCTTTATACTGTCAAATGAATGTGTGATATTTTCATATGAATATGATTTTGCCAACTCATATTTTCATATAAATATTGACTTTGCCAATTACAAGCTGCACAATTTGTACAAGTTGGTTCTCTTTTGAATCTATAGTTCTTCATCTCTAAAGGAAAGATGGTGCTCATTCTGCAGGATTTTGTGATATTATATAAATCAACACTGAACACTAGGGCCACTGAAACACAATTTCCCACCCCTCCTCCTCCTGATGGCCAAGGACATGGTGTTTACATAATGGCTGTTAATATTAGAGGAATAATACTTAGTCAATGAATAATTTTCAAAGAGATCTTAAATCAAATGCCCTGATACTCCCTGAAAAACCTTTGTAAATTAAATTTTTTAAATCAGACTTGTATGCAATAAGTCAGGTTACTGATTTGTCAAATCTTAGGATATAATTCCGCATACTGAATTGCCTTTTAACAAAGAATTGACAACTCAAATTTCTAAGCACAAGAATTAATATTTCAGCTATAAATCTGGCTTACCTCTTCTCAACTGTTGCAAAAGTAAGCTTGGTGAAATGTGAATAACATGTATAGATTTTGCATTTTGGTTGATACAGGCTCAAATACAAGCTTTGGGTTTGGGGCTAAGTCTCCTATATCTCTGAACCTCAGTTTTTTCATCTGTAAAATGGAAGTATTAACCCCCTCTCAAGGGTAATTGTGAAACACAGAAACAATCTCAGGAAAGAGTCTAACACAGTGAGTTCAATAAAGCAGGCTATTCATATCATGGGCATTTGCATTATGAATGATATCGGTGTGTGCCTGAGAACTGATTTAGTTCTTACAGAACTTGTCAGTTCTCTTTCCCTCTTTCCTTCTCTCTTCATCACTTTGAGGTTTTACAGTAAAATACAAACCTGCAACCCTATTCATTATGTTTATGCTGTTCAATAAACACATTCCAGCATTCCAATTCTGGCACTAGTATCTTGGCAAGCATTCTGGCTAGAATATATTTTATGCTTCAGGACCTAAATGTGTAGTGACATATTAATACATCATGAAATTCAACAAAGATGCAAAAGACTTGAAGAAAGAACAAAGCATATGTTTACACACACTCCATCATATACAGACTCCATCGTGTCTATCACCTGGGGTCCTAACACCTGCAAGCTTCATGGATAATTTACAATAACTCCGAATTCCAACAAAAGCTGTTCCGAGGTTAGACTGCTAACCAGCTGCTAATCTGAGTTATGCTACATTAGAAGAGAATATCAAAATAGGTGTATTTTATTAATAACAAATTCTATACTTCAACTTCCTTTCACTCATAAAAAATGAGTCATATGTTGAAAACAATCATTTTCTAGTTCAAGTACAGATCTTACCATAGCCTACTTGTAGAACAATATACAATGTTAACTTTTGAAAAGTGTTAAACATGCTTGGTTAATATCTGAAACAGTAAGAGATCTATAAATTGTCTGTATACACATGTTGTTATTGTTCAGCCACTAAGTCATATCCAGCTGTTTGCAACACCATAGACTGTAGCCCCAACAGGCTCCCCTGTCCATGGAATTCTCCAGGCAACAGTACTGGAGGGGTTTGCCATTTCCTTCTCCAGGGGATCTTTCCAACCCAGGGATAGAACCTGGGTCTCCTGCATTGCAGGCAGATTCTTTACCATCTGAGCCACCGGGGAAGCCTCTGCACATACAGTCCTATATAATTCTGAATATCCAAAGGTAATGCTCATGACTTAGCTTTGTACAAGATTCAACAATCTTCAAACATTATTGATAGATACACAAGGTGAGAAATGCCATAGGAAAGAGGAGCCAACTGTGGGGTGCACTTAGGTATGTCTGTTTTCCAATCCACCCAAGACAGAAGGGCACCGGAGAAAGAGCCCAGGCTTAGAGATGGGTCAACCTAGGTTCAAACATGACTTCAGTCCCTTACTAGATCCATGTCTGCCTTTATATTTTTCTCTTTCCTAAGATCTCAAAAGTATAGCATATTACAAGAAAACTGAACTTTCTAATACACTGGGACTTGATAAATATCCCTTAGAGTGAAGGTTAGAAGATAGGGGTATAGTTTCATTTCTTCCCATTGGAGGAGGTCAATCTCATTTTGTTTAGATAAATATCCCTTAGAGTGAAGGTTAGAAGATAGGGGTATAGTTTCATTTCTTCCCATTGGAGGAGGTCAATCTCATTTTGTTTAGAGGATCTGCAAACTCAAACCTATTTTCATAATAATACTAAAACACCATTTCTACTTTTCACTCTCATTTCCTCATGAGTTTACAGTGGAATTATCCAGAGGTTATATGATGCCGCACAGTAACCCACTGAACACAGAAAAGAGAGATAAGACTCCAACTGCACTGTCTCTCAAACCAAACAACAAAGAGATTTGGAACATTATAAAAACAATCAGTAAAATATTTATCACTAAATATATTTTGTTCTATAAATGTGTTTAATTTTCCCAAGAATTATGTTAATATATTATGGGCTTATTATTCTTATTTTTAAACTAATTAATAAATTATTTAAACATATATCAGTTGAGAAAGATTGCGGGCCAAAGGAGAAGGGGTGGCAGAGGATGAGGTGATCAGATAGCATCACCAACTCAATGGACATGAAGTGGGGCAAACTCCGGGAGATAAAGGAGGACAGAGGCCACAGTCCATGGGGTCGCAAAGCATCAGACATGGTTTAGCAACTGAATAACAACAATAATAGCAGCTTTAATTTCTAATACAGGAAATAGCTACATATGTAACCTACAGAAACAAAAGATCTTTGGGATTTTCAATAAATTTTATGTAACAGGGTCCTGAGACCAAAAGATTTGGTAAATGATGCCTTAGTGTAATGATTTATTAAGAAAACAAGAGCTCTGGGGACTTTCAATTGCCACTTGGGGATATGGAAAGGAAGAAAAAGATTGCTCCCACACTTACAATGAAAATCTGGACACAATGAAAATTCATGACTGTTTTGTACCCAACAGGAGAGCTGAGGTTGTGAGGCAAACAACAGGCCCCACATCTGAGGAGAGAGAGCTGACTGCAGGGAGAGATAATGTGTTCTCATTTTATTATTTATTTATTTATTTATTTTCTTGGCTGTTCCACGTGGCATGTGGGATCTTGGCTCCCCGGCCAGGAATCAAACCCATGCTCCCTGAGCTCTGGAAGGGAGGTCCCTGGAGAGATAATGTGAACAGAAAATGTAAACACATAAATAATGTGTTTATTTATGAGAGATACACCTGGATGCCAGGAAGCAGACTTAAGTCGGGGTGGAGGCTAAGGGTGAAGTGGCAAGAGACTGAAAAGCCCCTGGCAGTCACAGAAATTAAAGGAGTCCAACCATCTGCAGGTTGATTTCTCCACAAATCCCTCCCAAGTGCTCACAGAAAAGCTTAGAAAATGTCTAAGCAGAGCATGCCTTGTAATGCATAGCTGGGGAAAGGGAAGAGCCAGTTCCATGGGCAGGAGCACAGAACTCTACCTGGAAGGTTTCCCTCTCTCTCTCCTGCAGAACTAAAGCACTCATCTTCTGGAGGAAGAGAAACTAACCCCAGCAGCCCTGAGTGTTGGAGAAAACCCACTGCAGCCACAGGAAGAAAGCAGATGAAAACAGAACGACCAGCGACCTACTCCTGAGNTTGGAATGAGACTGTGAATGAATTATATCTATAAACTTATACACATAAATTATAAAATTTAATTATTTCTGGAAGAGGTTCTAATCTTATTAAGTATCATGATTAGTGATGCCACTGCCTACAAAATGCATCTTTTGTAATTTATTTTGATTGATTTCTAACTCATAAAAGAATGATCTTTTATTACTAGGACAGAATATACTTTATAGCTCAAACCTAAAAAAAAAAAAAATCATGAAATTGCTCTTTTGCTATCATTAAATGTGACCCATCAATTCTTCCAAAACCAATAAATATTCACTTCTATGGGTATTTGCTTCCTCATCTGGAAAAAGAATTAATCAAAAAATGTCTTAGAGCTTTTATGGAGAATAAGAAAATGAATAATGAAAATTATGCCCTGTTCACTGGCAGAACATCTGCATTAATATTAAGGTGAGAAGTAATTCACAATTCATTTAACTATGACAGTGATTAGGCAACTAATTTTTTTTTCTAAGCTCTCTGTGACTATCTGTTTGCCTACTAAGTGCAAGGCCTTGAACATCAAGCTATGGAAATGGTTTTCCTAGATTGTTACTGTAGGTTGGAACATTAAGACTTGGACAACAAAGTGTAGTAAAATGACTCAAAACTTGGCTCACATCACAAATAATCTACGAGAAAATCTTCCAAATTCATATTTTATCAACAGAATTTGCTAGAAAACAGGGCAGATGTGCTCATCCACACCTCTGTCTTTCTGGGCAAGAACTCAGTGCTTTCTACATGAGCCTCTAATACAGAAACTCATCACAGAAAAGCTGCCTCAATTCTGTTGATTCAGAAGATGCTTAAAAGGTGGGTGTTGAAGAAAACTCCTGAGAGTCCGTTGGACTGCAATATCAAACCAGTCATTCCTAAAGAAAATCAATCCTGATATTCATTGGAAGGACTGAAGCTGAAGCTCCAATACTTTGGCCACCTGATGCAAAGAGCTGACTCATTAGAAAAGACCCTAATGCTGGGGAAGGCTGAAGGCAAAAGGAGAAGGGGGCGACAGAGGATGAGATGATTAGATGGCATCACCAACTCAATGGACATGAACTGGAGCAAACTCTGGGAGAAAGTGGAGGACAGAGGAAACTGGCATGCTGCAATCCCTGGGGTCACAGAAAATCAGACACAATTGAACAACAACAAATTCCAGAGCAACATTTATAGACATCCTGGGAAGGTGACAAACTGTAAGAGACAATAGGTCATTGGGAGGTGGTCAGAAAAGATCTTATTATTGCCTGGGGGAGCAGAGGGCAGAGAATTTGAAGCCACTTGAATTTACTAGGCTCTCCGTGAAGACTGAAGGAGTCCTAAAAAGACACAGCAGGATTCTTGCAGATGGAGAGCGAACCTAGGCAAATCTAGGCAAACCTGTCCTCCTTTCCATCAGGTTAGCCAATCCATAGTTTTCCATGACTTCAGATAAATAAAATTGAGCTGATAATATGCTGCATTCTGTATCTCAAGACCCCAGGCTCCTCTCTCCAGTCAAGAGAAAGTGTAAACAATTAATACACACTTGCTAGAATTCAGCTCCTCTGTTTCTGGTGGTTAGGCCATCTTCTCAGTTTCAGCATTATCAATTTTTAAAATATAAATTTAAATTCATGCACACTTGATATTAGGATAATACAGAGTGATCACAGCCATTAAGATAGAGGGACCTTTGTAATTTCAAAGATAAAGTTAGTCATTTATCCTGCATTCCTGTAAAATTAGTTTTTCTTTAAAACCATCTGGGAATGACTTCAAACTGTGACCAAATATTGAGCATACTGTTCTCTGTGGGAATCTGATTTAATTCATGGCATAACTGAAAGTGCAGAGTTATTCATCACGAATTGGAAAAAAGAAAAAGAAGCAGTAGTTCGGCTTAAGTATTTATTTCTTAGATAGCTTTTATCTTTTTCTCCTCTTTTTGGAAGGAAATTGTGACTACAAGAGATGGTGAAGTTAATGACTAAATCTGCACCTCATTCTTCATTTACTTTCCCAAAATCAATGCCCTGGTACATTTTCTTTCTGTACTTTGTCGCTCAGCCGTGTCCTACTCTTTGTGACCCTATGGACTGAGCCTGCCAGGCTTCTCTGTCCAGTGAGATTTTCCAGGCAAGAATACTGGAGTGGATTGCCATCCCTCCTCCAGGGCATCTTCTCAATGTAGGCATTGAACCCAGGTCTCGCGCATTGCAGGCAGATTCTTTGCCATCAGAGAAGCCTTCATTAGCACCATGAATCTGACATTTACTGCCATTACTTATTCTACTGGAAGAAACTTCTGTTAAACCTAACATACAGTTAGGTCCATCTATTCATTCATCCCAACATGTATGCAATGCCTAGTAAACACCAAACTCTTTGCAAGCATCCATGGAAATCAAACAGAGCTACATATTCTTCAGTGGGCTAAAAATTGATGTGCATTTTCTTTGTCAATGCAATTTTTTTGAGCTCAAAACAACTTCAAAACTGGCAAAAGTATTAATTTTTAAAAAATAGCTCCACAAATCACAAGAGAGTTAACAAAAGAGTTCATTTGTATTTGAGCAAAATAATATACTGTACATCATTCCTGAAATCCAATTGTAAAACTGACTTTAATATTTGGCCACCAGTACTGAAGGTGGCCACGAGGGACTAACCATGCTTGTGCTTTTATTTTGGCCTGATGTGAGCTCAGGCTCTTATGGTCCCCCTGCTGAGATTAAGATGAAGGAAGGCATCAGTTCTGATTTCCAGGGACCAGCTCAGTGGTCCAGCCTCTGTGACAAGACATACCTAACACAACCCAGCGAACAGAATTGAACCTGAGCCAAGGATGATTACCTGCCCACTAAAAGACACATAGTTAGCTCTGTGGGCGTGTCTCTCAGGCATGTAGAAAACTCTTTGCCTATATTTTTCATCTCTAAATGTCTTTTCACTCATACATTCAAACATTTAATGAACATCTTTCCAGGTTAGGCACTATGCCAGGTGCTGATTACATTGCAGGGACCAGGACAGACATAAACACTGCCTTCCTGGAATCTAAAAACCAGGGCACACAAAAGGGGCACTCTACTCCTTATGTCTCTCCATCTGCAAATCCCCTAACACCTCCATATTACAGTGGTTGGAGAGTTATTTCCATAAAATCATTATTTCATAATGGCTTGAAGGTTATTGGGCTTCCCAATAACTATCTGGTGGCTCAGATGGTAAAGAATCTGCCTGCCATGCAGGAGACCCGGGTTCGACCCTGGATCAGGAAGATCCCCTGGAGAAGGAACAGCAACCCACTCCAGGATTCTTGCCTGGGAAATCCCATGGACAGAGGAGCCTGGCAGGTTACAGTCCACGGAATAGCAAAGAGTCAGACGTGACTGAGCGACTGACAGTTATTAAGTTTGGGGGTTTTTCTCTAGTGAATTTGATCGTTTCTCTCTAACATGATAGTAAACTCCTTGAGCCAGAAATCAGACCTCAGAGAAACTTGTATGACTTCCTCTAACACCCAATTGCCCAATGGTCCATCCTGACCCAGCACTTTTCCTACGAAAATGGATAAGATCATTTTGCTTCCAGGAAAATGCAACAGTAAAAGGAAATAAGAGCACTCAGGATCCAGTGAAGCACAGATAAGATCCAGGTTCTCAGCAGAGCAGGGTGATGGTATAGTGGTTGTGTAGGTCAGGTGACAACACAACTGACACGCTACGTGCACACAAACCACTGGCCCTTTCGGTCCCCCAGCTACCCTCAGCCCCACCTCCACATCCCCATCCCAGGCAGGACACCAGTATGGCTGGATCTGAGGCCACTGCAGGAGAAGACTACACTCTACTCCCCTTTCCTTCAAACTCGCCCCCAGCTTTCTCGGAAAGGCATGCGGATCTCCTGTCCTGCTCCTACCTTTGCATTAAGAGTCCAGAAAGTCCCTTTTAAAGTATAAATACTGGCTGTGATCGCTTGTGCTTTTGAATTCTTATACTATTTCTGCCAATTCTCTCAGACCAAGTAACAGATTTATTTATTTAAAAGACCTGTCTTTAGGGGGAATGTGGGAGAGGGATCTATTAGGGGTATTGAAAGGTTGTTGTTGAATTATGACGCCAGGATTCTTGGCCCCCGGAGGAGAAGAATTCAATCAGGGGCCAAAGATGAGGCTTGATCACTCAGAGCTTTTGTGTAACAAAGTTTTATTAAAGTATAAAGGAGATAGAGAAAGCTTCTGACATAGGCATCAGAAGGGGACAGAAAGAGTACCCCGCTGCTAGTCTTTAGCTGGATGTTATATAGTCATCAGCAGTCTGTTACTGAAAGAAAGGAATGTCTCAAAACTTAGAATGGCACCAGGCCCCTCACCCATAAGATGTATTTTGGGATAATCTTGGCTCCAAATGGTTCATCTTGGGCCATAAAAGGATTAACTTGAATCTTGAAGAAGGGCAGAGCACCATACAAATAGTGTCATTTACACAGATTAGAAGAACAATATTGGAGTATAACATACTGGTTTATCAAGTAGGTTCTGAGCCCAAAAGGCTGAACCAACTTAAAGACAGAGTTTGGGGTAAATGCATAGTATATTAGCATAGCTTAAGATAAACATTTTCATAAGAAAAAGGCAATGGTTAACTTCAAGTGAAACCAGGTGTCATTACACAACACAGAATTTTAAGAGAAACCTCCTTTTAAATTTGTATAGAGAAGGAAAAAAAAAATCGCCAGTTTGTTTCTTCCTGCCGCTTAAGGGAGATAAAAATGTCTGACACTTGCAGGCTATTTCCTCCATTTGGAGACCCCTGGCCTTCCTACCTGTTACCCTCTCAGTATGAGATTAACAGGTACACACTACTATATAAACAACAGAGAGGCAACAAAGACCTACTGTAGGGCATAAGGAACTGCTCAATGCCTTGTGATAACCTCTAATGGAAAAGGATGTGAAAAAGAATATACATGCACACACATATATGTAAAATTGAAGCACTCTGCTGTACACTGGACACTAACAGAATACTGTAAATCAACTATAGTTCGATTTTTAAAGTTTTTTAAAATTTAAAAGACCTGTCTTGTTCAGAAAAGATTTAAAGACTATGAAACATATATCTTCTTGATGAAGAAGTTGAGACCGGAGATCAAGAATGTTGGAACAGGGTCAGACATCTCATATTTGCAACCTCTCTCCACTGGTTCCACGAGCTACTCCCTGTGTGACCATAGACAATTCCATACCTCAGCTTCCTTATCTATAAAAGGAGGATAATAACATTACTACATCAATGATTAACTGTAAGAATTAAATAAAAATACACATCATGCACATAGCAAACTATCATCTCCCTAAGACAAAATAAGATTTCAATGAATTTTCTAGGTGTTTTAAAATTGCTATGTTTTCCCCTTTCATATGCATTATCTCCTCAATTAGAGCTGAAATCACATAAAACCAATAAAATATGATTGGGTACTTTCCAGAACACCGAGTAACAGCGATCAGAAGGGAAATGCATTATAATGAAAAGGGAAAGATACTAAGTTCAATGAGAAGTATACAAAATGTATTTGGTTATGAAGGTCATTTGTGATTATGAGATGATTAACATTACTGTAGATTATAGAACTATCATTGTAGATTTTGAGTTAGTGGAAATAGAATGCCTTAATGTAGTGGATTTGCAAAGCTGTAGTTCATTTGGTGTTACACCTGAAGTGCAGGAAAAGTAGGAAGGGTAAGTTTTAGAGTTTGTATAATCTTGTAAATGTAAGAACAAGGTGAGCCACAGACACAGTCAGAGACTAATTAACCAAATGGAGCAGAGAGATGGCTTTCCCAGGCTCTCGAAACCATATGGAGCAAAGCCACACGCAGAGGAAGCAAAGACAGAGCAACAAGCAGATGGGTTAGGTCCTTGGGTGAAGGTTGGCGGTGGAGTTAGGAGGGAGTTATGCAATTGACGAAGGACAGAACCCCAAGGGACACCCTTGGCTGACCTCCAACTGTCAACTCCGAAACTTCTGGAAGTTGGTTCCATAGGTAAAACAGGTGTTTGGGAATCCACATCCCTCCCACTTTTCTGCCGGACCTCATGATGCCATAAAGTCATCGAGGATCCAGAGAGCTTATTCTTTCGGAGGCTTTCATCAGCTGGATAGCTTCTGGCAATTCCCACATCTCAAAATTAAGATTGTGTCCTTGGCTGCCATCAACAGGTGAGACCCACCCAGAGAGAGTAGGAGGGGTGGGTGGGAATCTAGAGTGCCTAGACCTGTTAACTTCAGACAGCAAAACACCTGCTGCTTGAGTCCGACTGCTGTAGAAATTCTGGGATGGTCACAGGTTAAACGCTGAGCTCCCAGTGGGCCCTAAAATAAATCTGGTCTCCTAACTCTGTCCTTTCTGATTCTTGCTGGGTGACCATCCCAAGCTGTTAAGGCAAGTGTAACACCTGAAGTGACCCCACTGTGTCCACGTTCAGTGTCTCATTATCGAATCCTTTACAACACAAAGACCATCTTTTCTGTCAAAGCAGATCTGTGATCATAGATGGAGACATGTATTCAATCTCATTTAACTTCAGGCATTTACTGGATCTTCACCAAAAGATGTTCCACTTCTCTGAGTTTGAGCATCCATCTTTGATCACAAGTTATTAGAGCAAAATTGCTCTTACTTGATCAGTGGAGGGTGGCAGTGGGTACCAAGGATTCCAAAGTTTTACCACTCCATTAAAAAAGGAAGTGGGTGTTACCCCATTGGGCTTGCCCGATAGCTCAGCAGTAAAGAATTGACCTGTGATGCAGGAGACACAGGAGACTGAAGCTCCATCCTTGGGTCAGGAAAATTCCCTGGAGGAGGAAATGGCAACCCACTCCAGTACTTTTGCCTGAGAAACCCCACGGACAGAGGAATCTGATCGGCTAGAGTCCATGGGGTAGCATAGAGTCAGACAGGACTGAGCATGCGCACTGCCCCATCAGATCCCCCTGGGGCAGAAAACAACCTGTAACCTGAGCCTGGTCACATCACTGGGGTCATTAAATGTCACATAAGCATAGGCAGGGGACTTCTCAGCAAAGGATGTAGGAGGCTTAAAAAACTGAAATTGTGAAAATCTCGAAACAGCCAAAACAGTTAGTGTTAATCCTTCTGTAAACCTTGCAATGTAACCTATTTAGGTCAGTATAAGATTTCACCCTGAGTCATTCACATATATGACTCACATATATACAAATGTAATATATATACATACATATAAATATAAATCCCATCTTTACTATATTCTCTTCCAGGACAAGCTAAAACAGCTAGGATAAAATGAATAACTATGAATAATTGAACTTCACTTAACTAATTCAAGATTATCATTAAATATTAATGAACATGAAAGTGTGATTGCTGAATATATCAACAGCCATCACTCTGTGTGAAAAACCATCTCTCCTCTAACATTTTAGACTTTCTTCACGTGACTGTACTGTATGTTTTTCTTAATCATTTTGCCTGAAGTGAATATTTAATTCAGTTCAGGCGCTCAGTCATGTCTGACTCTTTGCTACCACATGAAATGGCAGCATGCCAGGCCTCCCTGTCCATCACTAACTACTGGAGTTTACCCAAACTCATATCCATTGAGTTGGTGATGCCATCCAACCATCTCACCCTCTGTCATCCCCTTCTCCTCCTGTCCTCAGTCTTTCCCAACATCAGGGTCTTTTCAAACGAGTTAGTTCTTCCCATCAGGTGGCCTAAGTATTGGAGTTTCCAGCTTCAACATCAGTCTTTCCAATGAACACCCAGCACTGATCTCCTTTAGGATGGACTGGTTGGATCTCCTTGCAGTCCAAGGGACTCTCAAGAGTCTTCTCCAACACCACAGTTCAAAAGCATCAATTTTTCGGCGCTTGGCTTTCTTTACAGTCCAACTTTCACATCCATACATGACCACTGGAAAAACCACAGCCTGACTAGACGGACCTTAGTCGGCAAAGTAATGTCTCTGCTTCTGAATATACTGTCTAGGTTGCTCATAACTTTTCTTCTAAGGAGTAAGCGTCTTTTAGTTTCATGGCTGCAGTCACCATCTGCAGTGATTTTAGAGCCCCCCAAAATAAAGTCAGCCACTATTTTCACTGTTTCCCCATCTATTTGCCATGAAGTGACGGGACTGGATGCCACAGTCTTAGTTTTCTCAATGTTGAACTTTAAGCCACTTTTTCACTCTCCTCTTTCACTTTCATCAAGAGGCTCTTTAGTTCTTCTTCACTTTCTGCCTTATTTTGGCATCCCCTTGTAATATGGTCCATATATTTCTTAGAGGAAATATATTAGATCCCAAATGACAATAAAAATCACCTTTGAATGCTAATATCCACACACTAGATTGGCTAAAATTAAGAAGATTGGTGTCACTAAGTGTTTGCAAGGATTTAGAACAAACAGGACTCTGAGATGCCACTGGTGGGAGTTCAAATCAGCACAGCCACTTTGCAAAACAGCTGCATATTATCTTAAAAAGTTGGGACACTGCCTAGGCCAGCTTCTTCCATACATTTATCACCAGACATGCCTAAGAACATCTGTAGCAGCCTGGCTGGTAAGAGCAAAAACAAACAAACAAAAGTAACCATCAAACAAACCAAATACACAAAGATGAGAGAATGCATGAACAAACCATGAGTAGCTGGAGTTCACACAACACTGAAAACAGACTGACCACGTCCTTCAGCATGGATGGATCTTCAAAGCACACCTGTTGAACTTGTTGGAGTGTGTATATAAGGGAGGAAGCAGATCATTTCCATAATTAAATATTAAAGGAACAATGAGGGACAAAATAATAATTATTATACATTTTAGATTATACTCTGAGTTCTGCTTATTTAATATACCAGTCATTCTGCCAACAAACCAAAACAAAATATATACACAAGGAATGAACCTAATAAAATCTGAATTAACAACAACAAAAGCATACTGTTCAATGAAACGAGCAAGGTACAGAAGAATACAAACATTTTGCTGTCATTTTCATCAAGTACAAAAGCAAGCAAAATTTTTTAAAAATAAATTTTTAGGAATAATGCCTATAATGGTCAAAGAATAAAGAACAGAGAGAGAATGACAGGAAGGAAAGCTCCAGAGAGTAGGTCGCTGTGGAGGATGGATGATGGGGACTGAAGGTAGGAAACCAAGAGCACGGGAAGCATTTTGTGGCTGGTGATGAGGTCCAAAATCACTGCAGATGGTGACTGCAGCCATGAAATTAAAAGATACTTGCTCCTTGGAAGAAAAGTTATGACCAACCTAGACAGCATATTAAAAAGCAGAGACATTACTTTAAAAACAAAGGTTCATCTAGTCCAGTCTATGGTTTTTCCAGTGGTCATGTACGGATGTGAGAGTTGGACTATAAAGAAAGCTGAGCGCCAAAGAATTGATGCTTTTGAACCGTGGTGTTGGAGAAAATGCTTGAGAGTCCCTTGGACTGCAAGGAGATCTAACCAGTCCATACTAAAGGAAATCAGTCCTGAATATTCATTGGAAGGACTGATGCTGAAGCTGAATCTCCAATACTTTGGCCACCTGATGTGAAGGAACTGTCTCATTGGAAAAGACCCTGATGCTGGGAAACATTGAAGGCAGGAGGAGAAGGGGACAACAGAGGATGAGATGGTTGGATGGCATCACCGATTCAATGGACATGAGTTTGAGTAAACTCCAGGAGTTGGTAATGGACAGGGAGGCCTAGTGTGCTACAGTCCATGGGGTCGCAAAGAGTCGAACACGACTGAGCAATTGAACTGAACTGAATTGATGAGGTTCTACCTGGAAGCAGATGTATGTCATGTTTATGGGATATGTTGAGCTAAGTTTCATATCATAAATAAACAGTTAACAATTAAAATATGTTCAAAGTGGCTGGTTCACGTCAATGTATGGCAAAAATCACCACAATGTTGTAAAGTAATTAACCTCCAATTAAAATAAATTAATTTTTTAAAAATACATCACCTTCAACCCAAGGATTTCCTTCAAGGTGGTGCATTTTACAACTGAAAACCAATATTCACTTGTCTCAAATTAAGAGTTCTGGTTTCTGCTTCTGAAGGAGTCACTCACTGTTTTGTGACCTTGGACATGTCACTTAAACTCTCTAAGGATCTTCTTCTTTCAATCTGAAAATACATGCCTTAGGTAACCATCTCTTGGGGAATTTCTAGAGAACATTCTTGTAACTGTATAAATCTTCAAACCTTCTACCTTAGGCAATGTCCAGTCTACCTGAATTTATTTCCTGAAAGCAAGCCCACAAGCACTTAATCAATGTCCACATGTGTCTTTTCTAAACACTAGCTTATTTAACTAGACACAGTGTCAATTTCCTCTGCAGCTCCTGAGTTCTGTCACCTGAGGATTTAAATTTCTCTCTGGGAATTTAACAAACCTAGATGGAGACTTTTTTCTCTCCTACAGTTACAGCTAAGATCTGATTTGAAAATTAAAGTGGCATGCAGCCTTATACAATGGAAGTAACACCGACTGCGAATTAGAAGCCATCTCCTAATTTTGGTTTCAAAATTTACCAGTTGGATGACTGGTTACATGTACAGTGGTTACATCATTTAACTTCTCTAGACCTCAATCTATTCATCTGTAATGAAGCACCAGAAATGGATTAGAGCTCTCTAGAAACAGTCCATTCTAGCACAGTTTGATTATACCTAATTTAGATATCCTCTTGGGAACAACTTTTTAACCTAATTCAAATCCACTGTTAACCAAAAAAAGTGTTCAAATAGCTTAAAAAATTCAGGTACCAAACCCAAACTTCTAAAATTAAGTTCCACTAGGAGCGACTTCACTTTCACTTTTCACTTTCATGCATTGGAGAAGGAAATGGCAACCCACTCCAGTGTTCTTGCCAGGAGAATCCCAGGGACGGGGGAGCCTGGTGGGCTGCTGTCTATGGGATCACAGAGTCAGACATGACTGAAGTGACTTAGCAGCAGGAACACTTTGTTTCTGAAGAGGTTAAAAGGAAATGGGTACATAGACTGATGGCATAATGTACAAAAATTCTCAAATCCATTTGTTAATCTGAGCTTTGAAAATATACTAGCTGTTGCTCTAGCCACTGTAAATATAACAGCCCTCATGGATCTTTGGGCTTCCCAGGTGGTTCCAGTGGTAAAGAACCCACCTGCCAGTGCAGGAGACATAAAAGACACGGGTTTGATCCCTGGGTTGAGAAGATCCCCTGGAGGAAGGCATGGCAACCCACTCCAGTATTCTTGCCTGGAGAGTCCCATGGACAGAGGAGCCTGGAGAACTGCATTAGAGGGTCACAGAGCCAGACATGACTGAAGTGATTCAGCATGCCTGGGAATAAATCATGCTGTATGATCTTGACTTTGTTTATTAATTTCTATTCAGGGTGTATGTGAAGTAAATAATGGGGCCTTCCTGGTGGACTAGTGGCTGAGACTCCACGCTCCCATTTCAGGGGACCTGGGTTCAAACCCTGGTTAGGGAACTAGATCCCACATGCCACACCTAAGACTTGATGCAGCCAAACAAATAAAAGTAAATAATTATTTTTAAAAAAATAATAATGGTTCAAAGACGTCCAGTTATTATAAAAAAGTTTTAAGTCATTGAGAACGTCATTTGCATTCAATCTTTGGATAAATATTTATTAAGAAGCAATCTTTGACAAATATTTATTAAGAACCTCTATGCCAACCAGGCTTCTGAGAAGAGAATATGGTGACAGATTGAACTACTGGGCAAATGGAGGAAAAAGAGTGGCATTAATGAGAACAAAACAAAACAGTCATGTGAAAAGGAGGTAGGAGGATGGAGGGAGAAAAGTCCCAGGCAGACTGAACAAAATATCTTAGAAAATATTAATTACCCTTCCATTATTATACCTAAACATATGACTGTGTGATGGGGTGACTCAATTTCAATGATACAGTCTCTAATAAAATGTTTTGATTCATGCACACTCCATACGTATGAATACAAGAATTTTAAGAATATGTCTAATATTGAAAAAATGAATTTCTAATCTCCCTGTAGGACACTTGTAGATTGAAAAATGGTTAAACCTTTGGCCATATATTTCCTGTCTTCAAAAACTTAATGCATTACTATTTGTACATTACCTTTACTAATACCTGTCTAGAACTTCCACTAAGTTTACACCCTAGTCAGTTCAACACTAAAATTTATTTCATGTAATAAGGACTGTAAAACAATTCCAAACAAAAGCATTAGAAATAATCTACATAGAAACATGGGAAGAAAGAGCAAAGACACTGCACTTATAAAATGCATTTGTTTTCTCTGACATTATGCCAGCAGCAGCTTTATAAAGGGTGCTCACTCTTCTACAGTTTGACATATATCCATCTTCATTTCAACTTCTGATGATTTACATGAGCCAAACATCCCATACCAGTATTTATTTACTTGAGACAGAGGTGTTTATATAGTCAGATTGCCTTTTCCTTAAAAAATTAAAGTAAAAAAGAAACTATAGCAGCCTTGTAGTAGTTTGTATGCCACTTGAATTACCTTGCTCTTGAGTTGAGGATACAACGGTGTTGATTTATCAATGTCTGTTTAAACATATTGAAGTGTTTAATTCTATCAGGCTCAACCACAAAGAATCCCAAGAGGCAATGAGTTCTATCCTGCTGGGACTTCATAGGAGGATAATCTAACATCTTTTTTTTTCCCCCATTTTCCATTAAAGTCCTTATCTGAACCTTGCCAAAGGTGTGTCAGTTTCATTCACTGTGTACCCTAAATTCTGTGCTGCCTGCTGGCGTCACCTGTGTGTGTGCTGCTTCCTTTTGGAGGGATGTTCTAAATGTCCTTTCCAAATAGATTACTCAATGGGAAGCAGAAGCTAAAGTCTCTCCTGCTGCTGACAGATCCCTTCCTGGAAAGAAAACACTGACTTTCTTCCGAGCAAGCACAGATGGCCCCACCCTTGGAAAGCTCCGCAGAGACTCACCTCTGTCACACAAATTTCCCTGACAAGGAAAAGGCAGGTGGTGAGCCAAAGCGGAAGGTGAGCCAAACACAACGTATTGATGCCCTTGGTTTCTGGTGCCATTGAAATGTCTGCATCCTGGAAGAACCCATCGAGCGGGTGCCAGTCACCATCGAGGCAAAACTCAGAAAAAGGATCCGTGGACATACCTTCACATAACAGACACTGCAGAACAAAAAGCCTCACCTTCAGACTAGAGGGTTAGGATTTTAGCAGAAGTAATTCTATTCCTATTACATTCTCTGCAAATGAGATGAGTGGAAACAAGAAGAAGGAATTCAAGAAAAATAAAACGAGAGGCACTTCATGAAGCCTGTTATGTGGAGTGAAGTTAAGTCAGAAACGGAAAAACAACTATCGTGTATCAACAGACAGATATGGAATCTAGAAAAATGGTACTGATAAAGCCACCTGCAGGCAAGGAGTGGAGATGCAAACAAAGAGAACGGACAAGTGGGCACAGTGGGGGAAGGAGGCGGTGGGATAAACT
The DNA here is from genome assembly GCA_006410935.1 of Redunca redunca. Classification (NCBI taxonomy): domain Eukaryota; kingdom Metazoa; phylum Chordata; class Mammalia; order Artiodactyla; family Bovidae; genus Redunca; species Redunca redunca. Next base: position 232,602 of record SJYQ01005684.1, on the reverse strand, counting down.
GAGAAAGTAGCACTGACACGTGTATGAAACAGACAGCTAGTGGGAAGCTTCTGTGTAGCACAGGAAGCCCAGCTGGGGGCTCTGTGATGACCTAGGCGGGTTGGATGGGGTGAGGGGTGGAAGGAAAGTCTCAAGAGGGAGGGGATATTATGTATAGTTATGACTGATTCGTGTTGTTGTAAGACAGAAACCAATACAACATTGTAAAGCAATTATCCTCCATTTAAAAAATAAAAATATTAAAGGTTAAAAAAAAAAGAATTTCCAAACAACCACCTGCTGCACCAGCTAGGACAGCAAGTGAAACAATTTAAAACAAGAGGGTATAGATTTTGCAGGCAGCTGGAGACACATTTCTGAGGCACATTTGTCAGTTTCACAATACTGTCACTTATTTGATCTCACTCTGTATTTCTTCGATGGTAACCAAATGCCAGGCACTGCATTAGGCACCAGGAAGGGGTACAGAGCCTGGTGCTAACAGAACTTGATTCAGAGTCAGCTCTACCCATGATACTTCTGTGGTCTAAGTATATATTCTCTAAAGCATGATATCACTTTCTGCATAGGGGTGGCATAATATGCTTAGCACATAATAAGCATTCAGTAAGACATATAATAACTATGATTATTACTAGCAGTATTATTACAGGGATATTTTTTAAGCAACATGCCCTATGTTGTTATAGTTCATGATCTAGCAGGAGATTAAAAACCACAGGCAGCTACAATGCAATATGGTAGATACTATAGCTGAAAAGCACACAGACTGCTGTTCAGACAGAAAGGATAAAAGAAGGACACAGCGGTGAACATCACCACACACCTCTCCAAGAGCCTTGTCAAATCCCAAAGCTAGAACCTTTTGAGAGAAGGTCTGAATTTTTTTAATGTGTTAAAAAAAAAAAAAAAAAAGCTTATTTCCTTCTATACTGGAAATCTATCAAAGAACAGTACTTCAACAATCCCGCTCATCTGGTTCTTTTTTTTTTTTTCCATAGCTGTTATTCCTTCTAACACGTGAAGAGAAGTCTGTTTACTGTTTGCTGTTTCTCTGCACTCTACCGTAAACTTCACAGGGCACGCCTTTCGTCTTCTCTTCTGGCTGTTGCTTGAGACTGAATTCAAAGTACCCAGAATTGTGCCTGGCATGTTCAAGTTATTCAGTACATTGTTGTTGGTTGAGGGGACTTCGCTAGTGGCCCAGTGGTTAAGAATCCACCTTTCAGTCCAGAGGATACAGGTTCGAACCCTGGTCAGGGAACTAAGATCCCACATGCCTCAGAGCAACTAAGCCTGCTCACTACAACCATTGAGCGCATGCGCTCTGGAGCCCAAGTGCCACAACTAGAGAGAAGCCTGTGCACCCCAAAGAGTGTCACAACTAAGACCTGATAAAGGCAAAAATGAATAAATAAGGAAATATTTTTAAAGACTTGGTCAGAGCAGCGAAAAATCTAGCTTTATATAATAAACTGTTGCTAGTTGAATAAATGAATGAATCAGTAATTCCCATCATTCAACCATGGGAATCTTCAGGATCTGAAATGCATAGGGAAAAAATTGGGGGATGATGACTTAGGTACAAAGGAATATATTTCCGCCTTTCACTCCTAACTAACTGACATCTGACTTACAAATCATCTACATACGTCTTGGTTCTCAACGTAGGGCATGGTATAGGTAATTGAGTCATACTAGACTTTTCTTCTTTCATGCAAATATTCAAATAAAGAGCAGTGGTTTATATAAATAAAGCTGTTTAATTATTAGTGCCCATCAGTAACAGTCTTGGTTCCCTCATCCCCTCACTAATTCTGATCCTGGATCAAGAGGAAACCACACCACTGGGTTGGCAGCAGTGGCTGTCTGGGTATGGTCCAGTAGCCAACCCTTGGCAGAGCCAAAGCGTTCCTAAACCTATGGCCAAACGAGTGGACTGGTCATAACTTAGAATCCCACCCCCCCTTTTTTTTTTCACAGATATACGGTCCTGAATTTTAGATAGGTTTTCATTATAGTAATACTAGTTTGCTTGTAGAAAAAAGACTCTATAACTTTACCTTTAGCTACTATCAGATACATAATTTCTATAGGAAATTCTTTTGGGTGTCCAAAAGTAATCAGTTTATAAGCATACCTATAGACTATAACCTCTTGGTAATTTATAATAGTATTGCCAATATTTTAATTGCATTTAATGTCAGTTTATCATCTCCCTTTGGAACATATCAAGCCAGTTTATGTGTGTCAACATTTCTACTGAAGAGGAATCCATGAAAGAATTAAGGACATGAGAAAAACAATTTTGCATTTGGGTCTATGGGGCTTCGGGCTTCCCTGGTGGTTCAGTGGTAAAGAATCTGCCTGCAATGCAGAGTGATCCCTGGGTCAGGAAGATCTCCTAGTGAAGGAAACGGCAATCCACTCCAGTATTCTTGCCTGGGAAATCCCTTGGACAGAGAAGCCTGGGAGGTATACAGTCCACAGAGTCACAAAGAGTCAGACATGACTTAGCATCTAAACAACAGCAACAACTATGGGGGTTTAAACCTAAATCACAAAGATAAAAAATATATTACTGCTATAACAGATAAAAATTCTACAAAACCCAAATAATCTAAATGTAACTGACAAGAAACATTTCCCTTAATGAGAAGAAAATAAAATTTCCCCATCTAATCAATCAGTAAGCTTCTCGTTCTATTTAATATTGGTTTTCATCTGCTGAGCCCTTTCTCAGGGAGGAGCTATGAGCTGAGAAGGAAGACACATGACTCGGAAGCAGAAGATAAGCCCCACACAGGAGAAGGGGATGTGATCAGAAGATGAGTGCTTCACCTACCAAACTACAATGAACCAGGGTTCACTGTGTCCATTAGGAGATGCTCCTCCATAAGAATCAAGCATAACTGCCTCTTAATTTCTTCCATATCCCATCTTGCCTTCACAAATATGCATTCTGGCCAGAGTAAATTAAAATGTACACTTTAAATGTTGCTTTAAATACTTCAGTTCAGTCGCTCAGTCGTGTCCGACTCAGTCGTGACCCCATGAATCACAGCACACCAGGCCTCCCTGTCCATCACCAACTCCCAGAGTTCACCCAGACTCGCGTCCATTGAGTCAGTGATGCCATCCAGCCATCCCATCCTCGGTTGTCCCCTTCTCCTCCTGCCCCCAATCCCTCCCAGCATCAGGGTCTTTTCCAATGAGTCAACTCTTCGCATGAGGCGGCCAAAGTACTGGAGTTTCAGCTTTAGCATCAGTCCTTCCAAAGAAATCCCAGGGTTGATCCCCTTCAGAATGGACTGGTTGGATCTCCTTGCAGTCCAAGGGACTCTCAAGAGTCTTCTCCAACACCACAGTTCAAAAGCATCAATCCTTCGGTGCTCAGCCTTCTTCACAGTCCAACTTGCACATACATACATGACTACTGGAAAAACCATAGCCTTGACTAGACGGACCTTAGTCGGCAAAGTAATGTCTCTGCTTTTGAATATGCTATCTACGTTGCTCATAACTTTTCTTCCAAGGAGTAAGCGTCTTTTAATTTCATGACTGCAATCACCATCTGCAGTGATTTTGGAGCCCAAAAAAATAAACTCTGACACTGCTTCCACTGTTTCCCCATCTATTTCCCATGGAGTGATAGGACTGGATGCCATGATCTTCGTTTTCTGAATGTTGAGCTTTAAGCCAACTTTTTCACTCTCCTCTTTTACCTTCATCAGGAGGCTTTTTAGTTCCTCTTCACTTTCTGCCATAAGGGTGGTGTCATCTGCATATCTGAGGTGATTGATATTTCTCCCGGCAATCTTGACTCCAGCTTGTGTTTCTTCCAGTCCAGAGTGTCTCATGTTGTACTCTGCATGTAAGTTAAATAAGCAGGGTGACAATATACAGCCTTGATGTACTCCTTTTCCTATTTGGAACCAGTCTGTTGTTCCATGTCCAGTTCTAACTGTTGCTTCCTGGCCTGCATACAGATTTCTCAAGAGGCAGGTCAGGTGGTCTGGTATTCCCATCTCTTGAAGAATTGTCCACAGTTTATTGTGATCCACACAGTCAAAGGCTTTGGCATAGTCAATAAAGCAGAAATAGATGTTTTTCTGGAACTCTCTTGCTTTTTCCATGATCTAGCGGATGTTGGCAATTTGATCTCTGGGTCCTCTGCCTTTTCTAAAACCTTTCACGATTAAATCTTCCTTGGGGAGAAAGACACGCCTTTGATTTCTGTTGTCATCTCTTCACATGCTATGGTACCATGTCAGACAGGGCTGAGTGGTAGGGGCTGTGGGCCTCTTTCCCTGTAAATCCAGCTGATGAGGCTACCGTCCATGGGGTAAATGACTTAGTGACTAAACAACAACAATAACAGCATTTGTTCATTGCTCATCATAAGCCCACCATTGAACTAGATACTTTACAAAGGTTGGCTCACTGAATCCTTTCAAAAACTCTGATATGTAAGTTTAAGTATCCTCCTTATGCAGATGGGAAGCTGAACTCCGAGAAATTAATTAACTTTCCCAAAGTCATCTACTTAGTTAAATATCAGAATAGTGGAATCAGGATTAGGGAGGTGAGGGGAAGATTCCCACCTGGAATACAGACACAGCTGCCCCTAACCTGAATCTGATGATCTCCTTCCAGCAGAGAACACCCTATTCAATACCTCAAATCTTTACATTTCATAAAACTCAGCTTTAATGTTCTCCAAGTTGCTGATGCGTCATGTCATCTGAAAAATCAACATAATTAAAACAGAGTTCAAATCTGTGTTACTATAATTTAGCCTCCTATCCCAAATCCTTACATATTCCAGTAATATCACTATTCTCAGTGTCTTTAAACTGCAAATCTCCACTAAGCGCAGGACATCTCCAATAACTAATTACAATCATCAACAAAGCAGCTGCTACCCTGAAAAAAAAAAAAATGAAATCAACAACAACACCACTCTGCTGGCTCCTGGGTTTAGGCCCAAGAGAGAGACAAAAGCTCAGAAGCCAATTCACTACTTGAAGGAGCATCAGATCTAGGCATATTCACATAAAATGTTTAAAATGCAATCCAGAAAAATGCAACTGGAACTCAGAGGAGAGTTTACTCTGGGCTAGAGTAGTCATAAAACACTTCATGAGAGGGGTAAGATTAGCCTGGGCCTTGAAGGATAGAGGAAACTTTGAAATCATGGTTTTACAAGAAAGTCTTGCTCGTGGTAGAACCCTCAAACTGTACAGGAGAACACGAAGTAAAGAGATGATCCCAGAGTCCTCTTGTCCCAGCTCTAGAGAACGGGCTGCTGCTGATTCTGTCAATTCAACAGAAATTAAATACAAGAAGGAAAAAGAAACAAAGGAAGAGGAGAGAGGGGCCAGAAATAGCACAGTCCTGACAAGCAGGGGTGGTCGTGGTAGAGGAGAGGTTTGATGTTAGGGACTAACTTAGAAATGTTGGGGGGGGGAGAGGATGTGTAAATTAGGAGTTTGGGATTAACATATACACACTACTGTATATAAAGCATATAAACAAGGATAGGGAACTATACTTAATATCCTATAATAACCTGTAATAGAAAGGAACCTAAAAAATAATATATATACATACATATATAACTGAATCATTTTGCTGTACACCTGAAATTAACACACTATAAATCACTTTTGGGCTCCCCAGGTGGCACAGTGGTAAAGAACCCAACTACTAATGCAGGAGATGCAAGAGACGTGGGTTCGATCCCTGGGTCAGGAAGATCCCCTGGCATAAGAAATGGCAACCCACTCCAGTTTTCTTGCCTGGATTCCATGGACAGAAAAGCCCGGCAGGCTACAGTTCCCAGGGTGGCAAACAGTCAGACAGGACTGAGCACACAGATTGTAATTTAAAAAAATCAACTACATTTCAATAAAAATATTAAGAAAAAGAAATGGAGCTGAGCTATGAAGGGAGCCAGCTGTGCTTTCACGGATTTGTCCCACTCACATATCTGAGGACCAACCCCCCATGGTCCAGGTCTGTGCTCTGATGGGAGATTCAGGTCATGATTGCTGCTCTCAGGTTCTCAAGGTCAGAACTGGAGGAGTCTCACAATGACTTTGATAGGTCTGTAGAAAAGTAAATCTATACGCAAGCTGAATCAGAAGAAGGAGATCCTTTAGGCAAGAAGTTCCATTAGGAGACTTCTGAGCACCCCCAACAGAACATGAGGAAGTCCTGAAGCAGAGGACCAGAAGCAGAAGTCACACAGTACACCTGCCTCAAAATCCAACTTCATGAGGGTGAAAGTCAGACCAAGAGAAGTTACATGCTGTGCCCAAATTTGGAAAGCAATTATGGCCTTTATAAAATAATCTTTGATAAGAAAGTCTTGAAAATTAAATGTGAAAATAACACTTTAACAGTCTCTGAGATACAAAAGGGTGACACCTTTAGCATCTAGAATTGCCAAAAAGATTTCTTAAACAAGGTATCTACAAAATAAAGAGAAGAATCAATCTTCAATCAATGCATAAGATTTAAATTTTTAAAAGAATCTTTTCACCCAAACACATTCTAAAAATGAAAAGACAAGCCACGAGTTGGGAGAAGCCCATTGAAACGAGCTTCCTTTTATTTCTACAATGAAATTACAGAAAATTTAAAAAAAGACTCTGGTATCCAAAATACATGAATAACTCTTACAAGTCTAAGAATTTTCTTTAAACAGTGGGAGAGTGAACAATATGTATGCTTATGCATTGCAAAGAAATCTGACACGGAAAAAATGGTCAACATTATTAGCAGTCAGTCATTAAACACAGTCATTAACTGCACATTAAAACTACAAGGAGGTACAATTTCATATCTAAAGACTGGCAAAAATAACATACATTATCAAGTGTTGACAATGATATAGGGGAAAAAAAAGGAGCTCCTTATAGATGGCTGGGTGGGAGGATAAAACCCTTTTGATAGGGTTTTTCAACAGGCAAAACGCTTTTTGGTAATTTGGCATCATCTCCTAAATGGGATGGTACAAATCCACTCTGTGGCAATTCTCCTAAGAAGACACCCTAAGAAAAGGCTCCTTTGTTAGCACAGGGAGATGCATGTATGAACCTGCATAGCAGCCTCGGTGGAAGATATCCAAAATGTCCATCAACAGAAGGCTGATATGTTATTCACTATTTACTACACAATGGAATATCACAAGGTGGTAAAAAAAATGAATAAGTAATACCTACTCATATCAGTAGGCTTCCGAGGTGGCCCTAAGAAGTAAAGAATCCATCTGCCCATGCAGGAGACACAAGAGACATGGGTTAGATCCCTGGGTGGAGAAGATCCCCTGGAGGAGGACACAGCAACCCATTCCAGTATTCTTGCCTGGGAAATCCCAGGGACAGAGGAGCCCAGTGGGCTACCACCCAAAGGGTTGCAAAGAGTTGGCACTGACTGTAGCGACTTAGCGTGCAGGTATGTACACATATCAACAAAATACTAATCAATTAAAGTTCAGCAAAAACCACAAAGCCACAAAGAACATGGTATTTCTATGAAGATAGAGTTTTAAAACAGCAAAACAAGACTGTACTTGTAGGTACACACATACCTAGGAAAGCATGAGGAAATGCGTGGCAATGATAAACACAGAATTCAGTGTACAGGGTACCACTGAGGGGAGACAAGCTTGGAGAGACTCTGAGAGTATCAGCAGTGTCCACAGTGATTGGGTATATCAGTGTTTATTGTAATATTTAATTTTTTGTTGTTGCTGAAACATTTCACAATAATTCTCAATTAATAATAAAGAACTGAATAGTAGTTTGAGGCACAGGTATATAGCAACAGAGAAAGAAGAGAGTCAAATATCACTTGAAAACTTTCAAATTTTTCACGCCTTCTTTTCTCCCTTTCTGACTTCCCTAGACCTGGGGCTCATCCTTTATGCCTGAATTAGCACAACAGCCCCCTAACACATCCCTCTGTCCCAATCTGGTGGCAAATTGATCTATTTCCATCCATCCCAGAGGCCACTTCTTCATGTCACTGTCTATACAGAGTCCTTCAGTGTTCCTATCAACTCTGAACATTCCTGTATAGTCAGTAACACCCTACAGAGTGCATCTCTATTCTTTTCAATCAAATTCACCTCCTTGTCTCAGTAAAAGACACTAGAGAAGCTGGCGTAGCAGACCATCTCCCTGCCAGGGATCTGCCAAGTTGGCTTGCATCTCCAAGTCTTTGTCACAGTTTTGCCTCATCCCTTCCTCCTACTTAACTCCTACCATCTAGGAACGTCCAGTTTAAGACCTTCCTCTTTAGGAAGCATTCTAAAACAATCCCACTCCTTTGGGTTCGATTTTCAGCTGCCCAAGGATTTGAACTATATTTTGCACTTCAACAGTCTCCATCCTCATGAATACAAGGAAGATCATAGAACTTCATTTGCTTGTTTGCCTGTCCTTAGAAAGGCTACATCCTACATCTGCCATCGATCATCTAAATCTCTTGGGATCCTTAGCATCAAAGCAGAATATTTTAAATTATCGATCAGTTAAATGCAAATCTAGAAAAATGATGATGCATATTATAAAACCATGGGTCATGTCCCTGCTGAGTCTCACATGTCTTCACAGGTCTTTAAGGCTGAACAGTGGTGTAACATCTAAAGCAGGTTACCAAGAGCAGATTAGCATATCTGTGCTGTTGATCCACACCCTCCATTATTCCAATACCTTGAAGTGTAGATCAAATATACTACATGCCTGGCCAGAAACTACTATAAGTCATGAAAATACCAAGAAGGCTGTGAACCCATACAGTTCAAAAGGGTAGATTCCAACATCCCCTGTGATCGAGAACCCTCCTCCCATAGGTACTAAGTAAGTCCCTCTACAGATATCAGCTGATATCTACAGATATCAGCAAGAAAGTCAGTTGTAACCACTTCTGCCCCCTCCCACTTCCTACCTCTCATCCCTGTGATCTGATTCAACTTTTCAATCCTCAATGAACATTGGCATCCCTTCCACTGGCAAGCCCTCTGCTAGCCCTGTTATCTCTTGATCATAAGGTCTCACAGAAATTGGCAAGCACATCAACTGAAAAATGGAATATAAATATGCATCTGACTTAGTGGAGATATAAGAAGGAATGTACGATCCCTTGGGGTAAGGGGAGGGAAAAGAGCTTGTGCTTAGAATCAAAGGGCAGGGGTGGAATTCAATATAGGCACTTAAGCTATTCAAATGTTTTGTTTCTAGTAAAGAGGAGGATAAAGGAGGAGGAGAGGAGAGTTTTTTTGGGGGGAGCGGGGTGGGGAGCAGGAGTTGTTTTGTAATGCTTTGTCTTTCTAACCTTTATCTTATTTCAGAAACTCCCTTTGGTGACCAGAACACCAGGTATAATCACAGTAAACTTAGGACCAAAGAGTGCAGTTTGAGATTGCAAGGAGGGCCATACAAAAGTCATGTAATACTATCCTTGGAGCTATGGTCCTTACACCATTGGAATACAGACTTACATGCACTCTTTATTCATTCATTTATTCACTCAACCAATGTCTACGGACCACTTACTAAGTTCCAAGGTGCTGTGCTAGGCATCAGTGATATTTCATGAATGGGCAATTCTTGTCTTGGATCTCATGAAATGCACAGCTCAGTGAGGAAGATAGTCGATCAGATAATCACAAAAGACAGGCATCATTATTTACTATAAAAGGACCATAATAAAAAGTATCAAGCACTGAAATTGCCTGCAACTGGAGGGCTTCATTGATTCAATGACTTCTCAGCTGAAGTCTAGGGAAAGGAAATAATAATAAGAAACACGTTCCAAGGAGTTCACATAGAAAACTTCTAAATGCATCAGTGCTTCAGGGTTCCCCTACTGCGGTTTCCCAGCTCCAAGTGGGAAAGCTCATCCCACTTTGAAACACTGAAAAGGTGACTTGGCTTCTGCCTCAATGTCTGTGAAAAGAGCTTCGAGCAGAGTGACTGTGCCCTGTCTTCTTGCTAGAGTAGTCTGATGAATCATATCAAAGAAGAGCTGTTTGCAAAGTCTGAGACAAGATCAAAATGCTATCTTCCCCTCCAATGGCAGCATGTGTTTTGCAAGGAAATCTCTGCGATATCTACCAGGGAAATTTCTAGTCCAGAAATAGACATCACATTGAGTTTCTACTGAAATTGAAACCCAAAAAGCAAGGATGCCCAAGGCAGGGGTTGTAATCTGCAGGTTAGACTTGGGGTTAATGACAGTCCTCCTATCAGATATGCATAAACATTCTCCAGTAGTAAAATTAAAAGGGAAGTTACTCTAGCAGATGTTTTCAAATTAGCCAAAACCGTGTCAGGGAGTAAAATGAAGTGGCAGAGCTGGAAATGTGCCCAGAGAGGGAGAGACCTTCCCACAAGCTGCCTGATGGAGCCACTGAAATGCCCCTGAGCCCTCCCGGTGCAGATGGGGGTGCACGAGTGGAGAGACAGTCAGGTCCCAGCACAAATCCTTCTCTCCTAATTGCTCATCCATGGCTCCAACGAGACCACCGCTCTGCTGAATGCAAGGATATCCACGTGGGATCGGGCAGCTCATACACTGCCAAACCACACTCTTCACACTTGCTTTTTAGGCTGCTGCTTACAAATTCGACAAGAAATGTTAGGAGAAGATATAGAAATTGTCCATGATGACAGAGGAGCAAACTATGATACATGAATGTGAAAATGAACAGTTCAGTGTCAGGCAAATCCCAGGAGAAGGGATGGCGTGCATCTTCACAGGAGATCCAGGGCAGCGACACCTAGTTCACAGCAACCCCAAACAGGACAATGATGACCCCACTACACAGTGCTCAAGAGGAAAAAAAGGCCCAAGAATCTGAGCCAAAAATCTGTGGCTACATAATCCAGAGGGCTTCCAGCTTCCTGGGTGCAAGCTGAGCCCCCACGTGGGCTGTCACTCGCCACCCAGTACACTACCTCCTGCAGGAAGGAGAAAACAATAAACACCATCCAGGAAAAACCTTAGGTCAATAGAAGCAGAGAATATCTCCAGCTTTTCATTGGTACACCAGCTGTCTGGCCCTACCACTGTCCAAAGTGAAAGATGTAACATTTCTGGGTCAGCGTATTTCATATGCAACACCAACCTTTGCACAATCACAGAGGGGAAGAAAAGTCCTCAAAGAAAAGCCATTCACCATGTTTAACCACCTTATAATCAAAATCCATTTTTTTCTGTCCTCTACCACATGTTTTCCTTTTCAGAGTTACCAAAAGAAAAAAAGAAGTAGCAAATTATATAGGGCAGGAGGAGAAAGGGGCAACAAAGGATGAGATGGTTGGGTGGCATCACCGACTCAATGTGACATGAGTTTGAGCAAACTCTGGGAGGTAGTAAAGGACAGGGAAGGCTGGTGTGCTGCAGTCCATGGGGTTGCAAAGAGTTGGACATATATATATATATATATATATATATATATCAGGGCTTCCCAGGTGGTACAGTGGTAAAGAATCTGCCTGCCAATGCAGGAGATGAAAGAGACATGGGTTTGATCCCTGGATTGGGAAGATTTCCTGGAGAAGGGCATGGCAACCCACTCCAGTATTCTTGCCTGGAGCATTCCCTGAAGAGAAGAACCTAGCAGGCTTTGGTCCATAGGGTCACAAAGAGTTGGACACGACTGAAGCAACTGAGTGTATACACACACACACACACACACACACACACACACACACACACGCTGTATGCATCAATGGTATATTATATATAGCAAATATACATTTTGCATAAGCCAAAGAGGTATATGTTATAAGAAAAGGAACTGGTAGCTGGTATTTGAAACAATGAGTTATCAGTGGGTGTTTAATAAAGTGGAAGACTGACAGTTCTAAATCCTCCCCTGTGCTAGAACAGTTTAGACATTCCTAGAAACCCCATCTTTGACAATTCCTAAGAGACCACACAGTGAAAGTCACCTTCATTGGGCAGTAACAGGAAGCAGGCTACACATTCCCTGTGATAAAACATAAAAAGGAAGAAGGTCAAAGAAGAAATTATTCCTTTCTTTGAAAATGAAGAATTACAAACCCCAAGAATCTTCTGGAAATAAGAGACAACACAAAATGTGATGGGGTGCCTTTGAACCTCAAAGTGTATCAGCAACACAAAATTTTTAGAATTCTAGAAAATGGTCTTGTGACTATGTTTCTATAAAATAAAAACGTACAAAGAAAACAGCATCTCATAGACATAAGGCATAGACTGTAAGTGTGGGAGTCAAGGATTGGGGACAAGGGTTTCGATTTTTCCAAAGCCCTTTAAAGATGCTCCTTTAACTGGGTAAAGGAGAAAAAGAAACAAAAGAACTTACAACTACCTTTCCTTAAATTAACCCAGGAAAGGCAAGCATGGTTTCTATAGAGATGAAATCTTCATGACAGTTTTCCAATGGAATGCCTCCTAAAAAGAGACAGATTCTTCTGCATGGAGCAGAGTTGCTCTGATTAAAGGTAGAATAATTTGTGGGAATAATCCAGAAGACACCATCATGTGAATTTGACTCCGTCATAGAAAACTCACTATGAAAACACACATTTATATGGCATTTTATTATTCTTTCTTAATCTGAAATAGTACATGAAATTAAAGTCAGAACGCTGAACCCTGTTTTCAGAAGTTGCTATTCAAAGAACATGTTACTTGTCTCAACTGAGTTGTAGCCACAACTATTATTACTAGGCTACAAATCTCTAAAGGAGTACTTAGTAAAAGTCCATTTCCCTTCTTCACAATTTTGAATTTATACTTAAAAATTAATCAATCTAGATGGCTATGTGGAACAAAGGCATACATACCTAACAGAATTACATCAAAGAGCATGCAATTTGTATTTCCAAATCTGACTCAATAAAATACTTAAGCTTAGACAGACTTAGAAAGTACAACAACTAACAGTTTAGTCTATTCCTTTGTATGAGCCACATGATATTTTGAGAAGGTGGTCTTGACTTCAATAATCACTCATATCAAGGTTTTAGTCCTGGCAGAACAAAGTTTATACTGAAGGAAAAATTACAGATGCTAAACCAAGAAAATTCCCCACAAGGAATACTCAAGTATTATTCCCCTCAAAGCACAATTGCTAGTGTGTGATTTGAAAGTTGTCAGAAAATGACTCCATAATTTTTTAAAGAATCTGTTTACCAGTTCATTTTGCCAGTATTTATATCATCTATAATTCTTGAGACCAAATATTTTATTTGGCAAACTAGCCTTAGATAGAAATATACAGGGAAACAGACAGATGTAATTTTTGAAATAGCTTGTATTTGAAGGCACTCAAGTCTCTTCTCATATAAAGTAGCTAATAGTTTCTCTTAAGTGAGTCATTTTTTTTTTAACAGTTATGGAATTTTAGATCTAGAACTAGGAATATTTCAAGGCAGTGACTTTACTGCAGCAACTTTAAACTGAACTAATACATCCAAAGGAAACTATTAACAATGCCATTGATACTAGACTTGTATGAACTTTCCTGTTTAATGCAAGAATATGAATTTTCTGAACCAAGGGTAGCTTTTGTCAACTAATCATTTAAACTTCATATGTTTTGCAAGATATTCGATATTTCTTTACAACTTTGGATTTTCTTTTTTTTTTAATGTAAGCAAAACTTTATCCTTTGACATTAGATAAATCAGGATACTTGTAACATCTCTTGCCTTCATTTCCGTTCAAGTTGGGATAAAGAATGCCGCTATACATGCAAAATTCCATAGGCCAATAGAAAGTTGCTCCCTGAAGCCGAAATTCGGCTATAAATAACAGAAAAAAAGGCAGTTAGCTCCTTCCTTGTTTGTTTGTTTGTTTGTTTTTTAAAGATAACAATTTGCAAAATGTTTGCATTTGTTCCTATCATTGCTTTCCTGGCTCTGAACATTCCTCATCCCAGGGTCTGACTAAAAGCCAGACTGATCCATCATCACTTTACAAAGCCATCTGCGAAGACTATAAAAGCTAAAGCTCCGTCTTCAATTGTTACTTTTATTATACACCTTTCATCACTGTAATTCCATAACTTCACGCGTTATGCTGGGGGGTGGGGGGTGGGGGAGACAGAGAGCAGTGATCTCTCAAGAACCGAACCAGCTCACAATGTCAGGAGGGGACAGTCTCTCCAGAGTCCAGATAAGAGATAACCTCTCACCCTCGGTGGCGAGGGGCAAGGGGTGGGTGGGGGGCTGTCCCGGCCTTCTCCCCGCCTCAAACCCCCTCTATCCGACAGAAAATTCCGCAGCCTCCTGATCAGGAGGAGAGGAGAGCCCGGGAGCGCGGGGCGGGAAGAGCGCCGGCACAGACACTGTCGCGGGCACCTGAGCCGCCCCTTCCCACCACCTCCCGTGGCCACCGCACCAGGCGAGGCGCGCAGCATCTCAGCCCTGCGGGCTGAATTTCCATCTTCGCGCCCCCCAGCCCCGAGGTCTAACCCCCGCAGCTGCGGCGGCCCCTCCAGGAAAGCGCAATTTTTATTCCTCCGGGCCCGGAGGAGGGGTCCCTGCCTGGTCCCGGCTCATTCAGGCTCGTTCAGTTCCCTGAACAACCGCCGCGCCGCGACTGGCCAGGAATTGGCCTCGGGCTCGGCCGCGGGCAGGAGGCGACTCTCCAGCGATCGCTCCCTAGGACCGCGCTTCTCCGTGTGTCTATCTGAATTTCTGTCTCTCCCTTGTGTGCCTCTGTCTCTCTTTGTGTCTCTTCTTCTCTGGCTTTCTCTTTCTTGCTTGAGCGCGCGCGCGCGCGCGCGCGCACACACACACACACACACACACACACACACACACAGAGGAGGGGGCTGTCTCCACTCCCAAAGCCAAAATGTCACCCAGAAAACAAGTGCAACAACTTGCTTCGCCCACAACTCGGGAGCCAGTGGAGAAATGCCCTGCAGCGAGCAGCCCCCTCCTCCCGGGCAAGGTGCAGGGTGTTGGGGGCGGGGGGCGGGAAAGCGGTCGGTGGACGTGCCGGGGACTGCCGTTCAGCTCCCCTCCCCCTCTGGGACCCTGTCGCAATTAGAAATCCGTCCGCGCCCCGACCCGGGGGCGGCGTTGGGGGGCGGTTGGCCGCGAGGACCGCACACACGGAGAGGGGCGCGCCGGCCCCCGGTTCTCCGGGGGTCGCAAAAGTGCGCCCCAGGCGGCGGAAGGGGTAGGAGAAGCCGGCTAGCGGTCCGGGGAGCCCAGCCCGGAGTCCCTCCACCCTCAAGAGCAGCGGCGACCGTGCGGCGGGGAAAAGCCACCGGGAACTCGGCGGTGGCGGCGGCCCGGGCTCCTGTGGCCCCGGCCGCGAGCGCACGCCCCAGCCCCCGGCGCAGCCCGGCGTTACCTTGCCGCTGCCCGCAGTCCGGCCCTCGGTCGCCGCGGCCGTCCGTCGGTTCCCGCGAGCTTTGGAGGCAGGACGAAAGAGGTGTCTCCGTGGCCGGGACAGGCTCTTAGCGACGCGAGGCGAAGGACTCGAGAGGGAAGCCGAGGCAGCTGCGACCGCTCCCGCTGCGGATGCCGCCGATTCCCCGGGGCTGGAGGTGTCGGAGAGGCCGGGTCCTCGGGATTGCGGCGCCCGGAGCGCAGCGCTTGCCTCTGGTGCGGAGGCTCAGTGGCGGGACGCGGTGGGCTGGGGCGGCGAGGCTGGGCTGGTCACCCGCCCCTGGGTGCATGTTAATACGGTGGGGAGGAGGAGTCCCGCGCTTCCTCCGCCCAACCGCCGGAGCCGGCGGGCGAGTGACGGCCGAGGCCCGGAGCCCGCGCTCCCACCCGCCCCGGCTACTACGGTGCGGCCACCAGCCCTGGCCCCGGCCCGGCACGTGCGCCCGGGCCGCGGGGAGGCGCCCGGCGTCCTGCGGGTGATGCCCGCTCCGCCTCCGGGCGGCAAGTGCGCTCACACGGGACGCAGAGGCCAGCCCCGCATCCCAGCGAAGGAACCGGGAGGCGGCCGCGCGTTGGTGGGCGTGCCCCGTGCGTTCCCCGGCGCTGCATCCGCGGAGAATGGAACCTGCCCCGCCTCACCTGCCACCTCTGGTCCCCTAATCTATCTGGTCCCCGCTCCACACTTTCTGTCACAGGAGATCACGTAGGCGGGTAAAGGGTTTGCCCTTTTCTCTCCATCCTCGGGGTCCCTAGTAGAATTTTTGAAAACGCAATCGCCAGGGAGGAGCCCGGGTTGTGGACCTAGTCTAGACTCACCAGGACCGACTGCTCACACCCCATGCCCTTACTTCCAAACAGTTATTCCTCAGAGCCTCAGTTACCCCATCTGTACAACGAAGGCTCTTGGGAGCGGCAGGGGAGGTGGATTGTGGATTAGATTACACAATATATATTCTACCGGTTTCTCTAGGTATTTAGAGAAAACCAAAAATAATAGGGAAATGAATCCCTTTTCTTCCTGTCCTCTGACCTCAGTAAATGCTCAGCTCTCCATCTCAACTGCTTTTGGGAGCCACGCCCATTCGCACAGGCTGAGGACCACAAGTCCACGAGCTCTGAAAGTAAAAAACATCCGTAAAGCTTCTAAGTAAGAATAGAAATAAATATTCTGTGAATAGGTGAAATTTGGGTCAAAGAGAGAACGGAGTCAATCAATTGTTTATCGAGCTCCTGCTCAACCCACTTAAGTACTAGGTTCTGGGTGATAAGAGTTAAAATAGTGGTTAATCACAGTCTTCCGGTCTCCCTCTATAAAGAACGGGCGACTTCACGGAGAAGGTCTGTCCTTTGTTCTATGGCTTCCAGAGAGAACATTATGCCAGAGAGTATATAATCTGCTTTATGTAATTGTACCCATAAACTTATAGCATAAGATTTAGCATCTGCTTTGTGTGATATCTAATTATAAATATTAATAGAATATCCTTTTTAAAGAAAACACTTCCAAAAATGCAGAGAAGTGAAAAAGTTTCCATAAAAATATGACTCAGATAAATAATCACTTTTCTGCAATTTCACTGAGTGATTTTCCATTAAAGAGGGGGAAAAAAAATCTTTAAACCACTAAACACTCAAAGAAATGGAGGTAAATCCTCAGAATAGTAGTACCGTGATTATAATGCTTTAACAAAGCTCCAAGGGATATTGCCAGCCAATTCCTACTATGTAGGAGCATTTGTTTTTCAAATAAGACTCCATTCAGTTCAGTTCATTCGCTCAGTCGTGTCTGACTCTCTGTGACCCCATGGATGCTGCACGCCAGGCCTCCCTATCCATCACCAAGACGCCATGAAAAGGCCAAATACTGACATAGGAAAAATAGCCTTCATAATCTAGAGAGAGCAATTACCTTGCATTCCCAGATTTGTAAGTGTTTAATCCATAGAATTTTTAATGTGGTCACATAAGTAAGAAGACCATTATAACTGTCAGGCCCTAAATCAAATTATGTGACTTTAGTGAATAAATCTGCTTGAGCAGAAAATCAATTTCCCTACAAAATTCTTATGGTAGATTCAACCAGACAACAACAATATTTATATAACCCTGCTATTGTTAGGGCTTACTGATTGTAAGTGACAGAAACCTAACTTGGCAAACTGAAAAGTATTTATTGGAAAGATATTGAAAACTTTGCAGTCTTGAAACAGGCAGAGTTTGAGGCAATATTGTAGCTCTAGGAAGTTAGAATAGAGAAGGCAATGGCAACCCACTCCAGTACTCTTGCCTGGAAAATCCCATGGGCGGAGGAGCCTGGTGGGCTGCAGTCCATGGGGTCGCTAAGAGTCAGACACAACTGAACGACTTCACTTTCACTTTTCACTTTCATGCATTGGAGAAGGAAATGGCAACCCACTCCAATGTTCTTGCCTGGAGAATCCCAGGGACAGGGGAGTCTGGCGGGCTGCCGTCTATGGGGTCGCACAGAGTCAGACACAACTGAAGCGACTTAGCAGCAGCAGCAGCAAGTTAGAAAGAGCAGTTTTGTTTAGTGTTGCAGTCAATGAAATTTACAGTTTACAGTCAGTAAATGCAACTACTATTTTGAACCTCACATTACTGGAGCAAGATTCAAGTCACAGAGCAGAGCATTTGACTAGTCAAACTTAGATGAGGCACCAATTCCTTGACTGGACCTTGTCAGGGATATCCTTGTCAAGGAAAGATAGAAAGAGGGGTAGGAAACATTTGGTTCTTTGATTTCCAGAATGAAAGGCAGGTACCTGGATTTTTTGTGTTTCCAAAAATACATATGATTGGAGATAGTAATTCCTCAAAACAATTTTCGGGAACTTTTAAGAAGGAGAATTTGATGCTGAGGCTGAAAAAAGATCAATGTCTGTTACATTGTCTGGCTGTGAAATTTACCCTGTAATGCTTAGTTATTTGGATATAAGCAATGATGTTGTGCAAGTAAAACTGAAAGTGTGTTTCAGTTAAAGAATGCTATTTAATATTTCATGTATGGCCAGTTACCTTATTAATATAAGCATTCGTTGTTGTTGTTGTTTTAGTTACCAGACAAGTCTGACTCTTTGCAACCTCATGGACTATAGCCCTCCAGGCTGTGCATCCATGGGGTTTCCCAGGCAAGAATGCTGGAGTGGGTTGCCATTTCCTTCTCCAGGGGAGCTTTCCAACCCAGGGACTGAACCTGTGTCTCCTGCTTGATAGGCAGATTCTTTACCACTGAGCCACCTGGGAAGCCTAATAGAAGCATGAAAGTGTTAGTCATTCAGTGGCGTCTAACTCTTTGTGACCCCTTGGACTGTAGCCCTCCAGGCTCCCCTGTCCATGAGATTTTCCAAGCAAGAATACTGGAGTGGGTTGCCATTTCCTCCTTCAAGAAATCCTCTCCACCCAGGGATCGAACCATTGCAGGCAGAGTCCTTAATGTATGAAGCACAGGACCTATTATGAGAACTACTACTGGAAGCCAGGGTGAGCAGCTATGTTCATTTCTTGTCAAGGATAGTATAGTAGCTGTATTATAGTGGCCCTGGAAAGATGTCCACGTCCTAATCCCTGGAGCCAGTGAATGTTATCTTACATGGAAATTTGCAGATGTGATTAAGTAAAGGGTTTTGAGATGGGAAGTTTATCCCTGGTTACCTCAATGGGCACAATACAATAAAAAAAAAGCTCTTACAAGAGGAAAACAAGAAAGTCAAAGGCAGAAGAAACAGATGGGATAATGGAAGCCGAGGTTGGAGAAATGCATTTTGAAGACAGAGTAAGGAGGTCATGTGCAAAGGGATACAGAAGCAAGAAAAGTTAAAGATTCTCTCCTAGAGGCTCCAGAACTCATGCCAGGCTGCTAACATGTTGATTTTATCCTAAATTGATTTCCGATTTCTGATTTCCAGGACTGAAAGATAATAAATTCATGTTGCTTTAAACCACCAAGTTTCTATAACAGCAGCTGGAGGAAACAACTAATCCAACATCCTTCCCAGAGCACATGTTGTTAGCAGGTGGCATGAGAGCATTTACTGTAGAAGAAACACAGAAAGGTATAGCTACTTCTGAAGAAGATAGCTCAAAGGAGCCTAAGTCAGCAATAAGCTGGCAAGAGCAGGAAATTAGAAACCACAGACAGACAGGGTTCCTATTCAGGAGCTTCCATTTCTGTGGTTAAATCAATATGGTGGCACTCCCCCTAGACCACCACATGGTCAAACAGGTAAAATCCCAATAAAAGGAAATAAGGAAAACTCGAAGGACAACATGAACAGTAAAGTGTGAAACACATATGAGTTTTCTTCTACATTAGCAAAGCGTTCTCGCTGAGTCTCATGATTTTAAGGTGAGGTGAAATCGCTCAGTCGTGTCCGACTCTTTGCGACCCTGTAGACTGTAACCTACTAGGCTTCTCCGTGCATGGGATTCTCCAGGCAAGAATACTGGAGTGGAGTGCCATTTCCTTCTCCAGGGGATCTTCCCGACCCAGGGATCGAACCTGGGTCTCCCGCATTGGAGGCAGACGCTTTAACATCTGAGCCACCAGGGAAGCCATGATTTTAAGTAATATTTAAATGGTGATTCCATATCTGTATCTTCAGCCTTGACCTCTCAGCTGGGTTTCATATTTGGCCACCCAAAGACCTGCTAGACATGTCCACTTGCAACTTTCACTGGCACTCAGGTCCAAATTAATCTCATCACTCTCTGCTCTTTCTATCCAGACTTTTATTCCTTTACCTGTTATCCTCTATGGACTCATGGCATCTTATACCAAGTTATCAACACCAGAAATCTGTGAGTTATTCTAGACTTACACATGCACCAATCACCTAATTCATCACCCAACACTATTAACTTCTCTTACCATCTGAACTTACCTCATTTTTTTTAAAAAAATAGTCTGTCTCTTAAAAATTTTTTTATTTGGCTATGTTAGGCTTCCCAGGTGATGCTCATAGTAAAGATCTCATCTGCCAATACAAAAGACACAAGAAACTCAGGCTTAATCCCTGAGTGGGAAAGATCCCCCAGAGAAGGAAATGGCTACCTACTCCAATATTCTTGCCTGGAGAATCCCACGGATGAAGGAGCCTGGCGGGCTACAGTCCATAGGGCTGCAGAGTCAGACATGACTGATGCAACTTAGCACATTTTGGGTCTTAGTTGCAGCGTGCAGAGATGATCTTTGTTGCATCATTCGGGCTCTAGAGTGCTCAGGCTCAGTAAACTGTGGTACACAGCCCTTACTTGCTCTGTGGCACATGGGACCTTAGTTCCCTGATCAGAAATTAAGTCCACGTCCCTTGCATTGCAAGGTAGATTCTTAACCTCTGGACCACCAGGGAAGTCCCCCATTTGAGCTCATCTTGGAATCCCTCCTAAATTTCCATTTCTATTATATACTCTCTTTGTATATTATATACTCTCTTTGTATATTATATATCTCTATAAGACTTGGTCATCTCACCCTGGTTTTATCGTCTTCTCTCCTATGCAGATGACACCATCCTTATGGCAGAAAGTGAAGAACTAAAGAGCCTCTTGATGAAGTGAAAGAGGAGAGTGAAAAAGTTGGCTTAAAACTCAACATTCAGAAAACTAAGATTATGGCATCTGGTCCCATGGCAAATAGATGGGGAAACTGTCAGAATTTATTTTGGGGGGCTTCAAAATCACTGCAGATGGTAACTGCAGCCATGAAATTAAAAGATGCTTACTCTAGGTTGTCTATGACCAAGTTAGACAGCATGTTAAAAGTCAGAGACATTACTTTGCCAACAAAGGTCCATCTTGTCAAAGCTTTGGTTTTTCCAGTAGTCATGTATGGATGTGAGAGTTGGACTATAAAGAAAGCTGAGCACTGAAGAATTGATGCTTTTGAACTGTGGTATCAGAGAAGACTCTTGAGAGTTCCTTAGACTGCAAGGAGATCCAACCAATCCATCCTAAAGGAAATCAGTCCTGAATATTCATTGGAAGGACTGTTGTTGAAGCTGAAACTTCAATACTTTGGCCACCTGATGAGAAAAACTGACTCATGTGAAAAGACCCTGATGCTGGGAAAGATTGAGGTGGGAGGGGAAGGGGATGACAGAGGATGAAATGGTTGGATGGCATCACCGAGTCAATGGACATGGGTTTGGGTGGACTCCGGGAGTTGGTGATGGACAGGGAGGCCTGGCGTGCTGCAGTCCATGGGGTCACAAAGAGTCCCTCACAACTGAGCGACTCAACTGAACTGAACTCCTTTCTCCAAGTCTTGCCTCCTTTTCATTGAAGCAAAATGATCTTATAAAAATACAACTCAGACAACGTTACACCTATGGTTTAGTGCCTTATAAATTTATAAAGTTCAGTTCCTTGGCATGATATACAGGGCTCTCTATAAACTTGCTTTTATCTCTGTCTTTGGCCTTCACTCTTATGATTTATACATTATGCTTCAGTAAACCAGATTGCAGCTTATAATGCCATTCATGTAACATGCTCTGGAATATTTCCATAGCTTTCTCATACTAATCTTTCTGTCTTGCATGCCCTCTCTCTGCTTTTGCTGGCTAGTATTTATTTCTCCTTCAAGGCTTGCTTCAGGGGACCTCATGCCTGAATCATCAGGTTGGATTAAGTCTTGCCCATGCTCACTGAACCTACTATTATCTTGGTTTGTATGACTTTATATTAAGTTTTTCAGGTTATTTGGGTTGTATCTTTGATACTGAGCTATTTCTATATGGATCCCCAATACCTAGCATAGTTATTGCCTCTCAATAGAAAATCAGTGTATATTTGTGGGATTGAATTAACCTGAACGGCCTTGAGAATATTTTGTGATGTCCATATATATATATTAATATAAGGTAGAGGAGCCCATGTGTGATGTAATATAACCTGTAGCCAAACTTTAAAACCCATCACTCGTCAGGTTTAATAAATGGAAAGCTTTCGTTTTCATGCTAAACGAATGCCAAAAACAAACGTTGAGGAAACACATATGAAGATATTGTGTCTAGTTTTTCATTTTAAAAGCCAATCCAGTGAAGGGAAATGGCCTTGTTATCCTCAGAGGGTTTTCAGTGAACATTTTTGCTTTGTTTATTTATTTATATTTGGCTGCGCTGGGTTTTCCTTGCTGTGCGCAGACCTTCTCCAGTTGCGGCGGATGGAGGCCACTCTTTGCTGCACTGTGCGGGCTTCTCATTGCTTTGGCTTCTCTTGTTGCAGGGCACAGGCTCTAGGGTGCACAAGATTCAGTAGTTGTGGCACCTGGGCTCAGTAGTTGTGGCACACAGGCTTAGTTGCCCTACACTATGTGGAATCTTCCCAACCAGGGATCAAACCTACGTCCTTTGTGTTGGCAGGTGGGTTCTCTACCACTGAGTCATCAACTGATTTAGCTTCTGTTCCAAGTCTTCTGTTTGTACCTTATCATTCTTTTTTACCTGGAGAAGGAAATGGCAACCCTCTCCAGTATTCTTGCCTGGGAAATCCCATGGACGGGGAGCTCGGTAGGCTACCTACAGTCCATGCAGTAGCAAAGAGCTGGACACGACTGAGCACACATATACACATTCTTATTTACACATTAATATACACACTGGGTCCCTTTCCTGTCGCCTCCCCAATACCCTCTTTTACTTTTTTAGTGTGAGCCCTGTGTACTGCAAGCTGACTTTGTTCCGTAAAAGCAATACAACTTTCCCAACAAGAAGACCCATTTTCTTGATGTTGCTCTCATTTTCTTGATCTGCTGTTTAGAATTTTGTGCAGTAGCTACCTGATTTTTCAAAATTTTCGCTAGAAACGATCATTATTTTACTATCTCCTGATTTTCCTTCTAGTTCTCTGCTCCCAAATCTTCCTACCACCTCTCCCAAGCTGTAATTATTTGTGCCCCCAAGGTGGTGGCTGAGGCCACAGGTGAGAGTGAAGAGAAAGGAACTTGGCCAGGACCCCAGGGAGTCTCGGCCATGCCCACTGGTGAAGGAGGAAGAGCCCAATAATAGAGGTGGGAAGAAACTCAGGAGAGCAGTGCCATGGGATGGGCAGTGCCACAGAGACCAGAGAAGGAGAGCATTTTAGGAGAAAGGTTTTGGTGCTGAATTTCAAACCAGCACTTCTATACATGTAATACCTTCATCTGCAAGAAATATACAGACATCACAAATTCGATAGATACAAACCAAATGGTCCATCTGCCATCCAGAACTAACTCTTTCCCACACAGTCTTCCCATTGATGGCCCCCTCTACTATAAACCCGAATACCAAAGCCAGAAATTTAGAAGTCATTCAGATACTCCTTCTCCCAGCTTATCAACTGACTCTATCTTATTAGTTACGAAGTTTTATCCAATTCCTAAAACAGTAAGTCATCTTACTCTATTGCTTGAAATTATTCTGTACATCCTCCTCGTCAGACCTTCACAATCTGATTCTTTCTTCATTAAGTTATCAAATTGATTTATTTGAGTGGGGTGGCTTTTCACATATTAGTTTAAAACTGTATTAAAATATTTTTTATCAGTTTGGAAATTAAAGTTTATAGTTAAGAATGCTGCTGCTGCTGCTAAGTCACATCAGTCGTGTCCGACTCTGTGTGACTCCATAGAAGCCCACCAGGCTCCTCTGTCCCTGGGATTCTCCAAGCAAGAACACTGGAGTGGGTTGCCATTTCCTTCTCCAATGCATGAATGTGAAAAGTCAGAGTAAAGTCGCTCAGTCGTGTCCAACTTTTAGCGACCCCATGGACTTGTAGCCTACAAGGCTCCTCTGTCCATGGGATTTCCCAGGCAAGACTACTGGAGTGGGGTGCCATTGCCTTCTCCATAGTTAAGAATGAAAATGAATGAATTCAAGAACAATAAATGCAAAAAAGAACATAGGTTCACCCATATGTACAAGAGACTGCCAAT